>BOPP01000191.1:2206802-2283240 GCA_017312745.1 Gryllus bimaculatus | reverse complement strand
AGTGATAATTACGATGGTGGCGGTGGCGGCAGGCGTCGCAAGTCCCATTATCTCACCCTGTAGCGAGTGGGTGGGTGGGGGACGGGTCCAGGTCCGATTCCAGTCCTGGTTTTTCGGGCTCAACCTCTAGCAGCAGCAGCTGCAGTAGTAGTGATGGTGATAGTAGTGGTGATGGTGGTAGGTGGTGGTGATAATAGTGGTGGCGGTGGTAATAGTGGTTCCCACTGTCTGGGAACTGGATTTCCACGAATTGAAAGAAAGCAAACTTCAATTTCCGGCCTCGAACTGCTTATGTGCATGACCTCAAGATGGTGCTGTATGGAATTTTCTCAGTTTCGTTATTCTTTTTCCTTTTCCCAAGTGTTGTGCATTCATGTTATGTATTATATTATCTTTGTTCAACGTTATTCCCAGTTTTGTGTTTGCGCCGTACCGCAGTCTTTCCCATCGTGTACAACTGAATAGCATATGGACTATACCGTTTACCTATAGGCAGCATCTACTAACCTACTACAGTTCGACCACAGTCTTTCCCAATTTGTGTGAATAAACTCCGAATCTGCCATGACCAATCTGTGAGGAAGTAGTCTGTTCTTCCGTGCTTGCAGTAGTCTCAGTGCGATATTCAGAAAACTTGCTTAGGTCCACTGTGCCACTGGTGTATTCTCGTCGCATCTTGTTTGCCATTCCACGTAGATCTCTTCTCTAAGATTTTTCTTTTACCAGTCATTGCCCGCTTTCTTTCGGGTATTGTTTTGCTCTCCTTAATTTGTAAGTCTATATGGATCACTGCCGCTATGACTTGAAGGGCTGCCGTGGAGATTGTTCTGTAGACACAGACGATCCTTAGGAGTATTTTTCCTCTTGAACTCGTTCAACGTATCTTATGGTTTTCCTAGTGACCGCTTCATGCCAAAGCGCTTCAGGTCGCGTAAAAGAATATGGTGGTAACGGCGCTGCACAAAATCACCCTTTTGGGTGCCCTAGGGCCTCCTAATTTTTATCACATTTTTATAACTACCTCTTTCACGTGTTCGTCGAATGTGTTATCATCAAATTTAACTTCTAAGTATCGTACTGCCTGGACCGTGGTGAGAAGTAGTAGTAGTAATTTTTTTGGGCCAAGGGATGAATTGAAAATCTCTACCAGACACCTAGGGAGCTAAATAGTTGTTTCCCCAGGTAATGTGAGGCTCGCACGTAGTGTACTAGACAAGTAGTTGATCCATCAGGTAGTTGTTTAGGATGCACAGTAAGTACTTTGGTATCTAGAAAGATTCCAAGTTGTGCATCATGTCGTCCCAACGTTAATTCGTTGCACCGAGTTAATGGCGTTACGTCCAGGAAAACCACTACGCACAGTGATATTTACCAGTGGTTACCCTCTTCTGTTTCGTTCGGTTCCTGTTCGGTGCGAGTGAGTGTTATGTATTGGTGGGCGCTTCCTTTGAGGCCGCCAATGACTCTCGAGTTCTCGATTTTGCCTGTCAGTTTTTTCGTAGCGAAAGAGATGTCTGGAGTGGTCCAGCCTTTAAGAGGGACCTGGCGTCACTTTCGTCGAGTTCCACCACCGCATACTTTCGTTGCCTCTCGAGTGGGAGACGAGGGGGGGGGGGTGTTCTTTCACATTAGGTCAGCCTGCATACTGCTCGTTGTGTATACATTGCGAATGTCCATTCCCGCCTGTGATATGGCATAATATTTTGGGAAAATACATCTTATAGTTTTCAGACTTTTAGATTACAAAAACGAATTGGATGAATAATAAGTAAATCCCTCCCACGTGATTCATGTAAGCATCTCTTTATTCATCAAGGTATTTTACCATGTCTCTTCATATATGAATCAGTGGTTTTTGTCAAAAATGATTTAAGGGCGGAAATATATTTTCAGCATCCGCCGTTGACTGTACCTACAAGACTCGACGTAGTAATCATATTCATCAGGTGACAGTATCAACAGCTCACTACAAAAAAATCACATATAACACATGTACATTATTTTACAACACCATGACAGATGAAATTAAACGATTAAGTTCGATACCAAAGTTTTAGTCCCAAGTAAAATCTTTTCTGCTACACAATTGTTTCTATACAATTAGAGACTATACCGAGCATCCAAAAGGTAAGTAAATATAAATTTTAACAATGACATTTAATGTATTTTATACCATTTGGATTGTATAATTGTAAAGAAACTAACAAATATTGTACTTCAGCTTCTGGGCCAATGACCCCCATCTCGATCAGGTTTTCGTCCAGTTACCCTGATCCTCGAGCAAATGCTGAGAGAGCCCCTTGTTTTGCTTCTGGACATTAATGTAACTTCAAATTAACTTCTCCCCATTGCACGTCACACACAGTGTTTAACTGTTTTTGACGTAAATAAATAAATAAGGTTCCCGCGTACCTTACATTCCACCAGAGGACAAAACGCTGTTGAAGGATCGCTAACACCGCAGGAACGCACGTAGACACACACAGCCCTGACCAGTCCAGCAACTCGTAGTAATAGTGGCAGAGCTAGTAAAGGTGCTAATAATAGTAGTAGTAATAATAGTTTATTTACGAGGAAGACTGCAAGAATCCATCACGGAGACCCGAAGTTCCGTGCTCATTGGGTACTGCGAGAGACTTACTCACTAAACTCATAAACCCTATCCAATCAACATAGTTCCACCCCGGAACCGCATTAGCATTACGTCAGCGTGGTGTTAATTCTTTTGGCTTTTCTAGCTTCTCTGTCTGTGTTTGTAACTGACAAGCGAGTTTAGCTCATCACCATCTCGTAGTAGTAGTACTAGTAGCAACAGTTGCAGTGGTGGTAGTACTAGTAGCAACAGTTGCAGTGGTGGTAGTACTAGTAGCAACAGTTGCATTGGTATAGCAGTAGCAACAGTTGCAGTGGTATAGCAGTAGCAACAGTTGCAGTGGTATAGTAGTAGCAACAGTTGCAATGGTAGTAGTAACAGTTGCTGTAGTAGTAGTAGTAGTAGTAGTAGTAGTAGTAGTAGTAGTAGTAGTAGTAGTAGTAGTAGTAGTAGTAGTAACAGTGGTAGTAGTAACAGAAAAAGACATTGTAATGGAAGGCCACGTAGTTAAGAATCAGTTAATATCGTGCAAAAATGTTTTGATAGTGTTTAAATGTAACAAAATTAGGAATTGAGTTCATGTTAGTTCATTGAAATTGTCAAAAGGTACAATTAATGCACTCAAGAGGTGATTTACAGTTAGAGTTATTTCTGAAGTGATTGATTTCATGTGTTTTACGTCTTGTGATTGATACGATTACGATATTGTGATTGTAAGAAACGGGAGTTGATTCATAAGAGATCGAAGGGTTCAAAATAGTGGGAGTGGAGAAAGTAAGGAAAATGGAAGAGATGAATTTTTGGTTGGAGATTGCGTGGGATTACTGTATCGATTTATGTTGAGCCAGCTCACTAAGCCACTCAGCCTACCAAGAGTGTTTTGCAGCATTGTTCTTGTGGTGATAAAACCAGGTGATTTTTTTGGCAGAGAAGAAATAAATTTAAAAAGTGTGACATCTTTTTCTTTCAGATGCAGTTTTTATAGTTGACTTGCGTGCTTAATCCCATTGCTTACTGTTGGCCTGTTGTATCAGAAGGGCAGAGACGAGACTCCAATAATAATGTTTTGGGTGGATCAATGCAATTTGATTACATGTTGTTCAGGAGTAAAGTGTCGGCCCAAATTAATGCCATTTTGCCACCTATGATAATGCCTGCCCCGATTGTTCAGTTTTCGAGAAGGTCACCTCCGCAAGCCCTCCCCCCCCATTAGGATTCTGAACACATGAAACTTAGGAGATGCAGGGTAACTTCTCACTAAAAATGGATGAATGGTGACGGTCATGGCTGTCAGCTAAAGCAAGTACCGTTGTTTTGTCTCAGTAGGAATGTCTGTTTTCTGGTGGACTAGGATGGGCAGGCTTCACGTGTTTCTTTTCTGACTTGCTTCGTGGCCTGTTTGTGCTTGAATCTATCAATGTTAGAGCTGGATTGTAGGGATCAGAAAAGCGATGAAATTCTGTTTCATAATCTAAACACTTGTTTTGGGTTGACAGCGTGGTGTCAGTGTCTTGTGTGCCATTTATTGTTATTTTGACATTGCCTGAAAATGCACCCTACTCTCCTGGAGGAGTAACTACTCGTTTTTACGGTGATACTAGACTAATACTGATAATATAATGGAATTAAAATATTATTAACTTATCTACACAACTAATCTAAAAGGTTATCAAACATAGTTACAATAAAAATACACTTGGGAGTGAGCAATGCAAAAATGTATTTTCTAAAATGTAGTACATACCTTTTTATTTCCTGTCCTCTTTCCCACTTGAATGTCAATAGGTTCTAATTTGCCCTTATTCAAAACGGAACTATGACCAGAAAAGGACATTTGGTAGGAACGAGTCATTCGACTAATAATTTTAGTGAATAATTCATCCCATTGTATACTCTCAATTTCTTTGTTACCAAGCACATTTGAAAGAGTTTCATTTACTTTCACCAACCTGCAATGAAAGGAATTAATTAATAAAGCCATTTAATCGATTAATCTCATAAAACCATTGCGTACATCAAATCTATTCAAATATTATAATTTATATTAGTTATTATTATATTATTAAGTTATAAGTAGAAAAACACGCTTACAATACACTATCCATTAATATTAACTGAATCGTTTATTTCAGAAACAGGTCATGCGTCAAAAATAACTTACTGGTGAAAATTTTTTCCAATGTTATATATTTTCTTTATTAAAATTAATAAAAATATATTCTTCTTTCAGAAAAAATACAATAAAAATCCTTAATTTAGTCCGTGTTTAGCTAGATGGTTTTTCGATTGCCAGAAATTGGCAAACTTTGCGCTTCAATGGTTACTGAATAAATGATTCCATTGCAGTGCGATGATAAGGAAGTTTGTACGCATGAAACCTTTATGCTGATGATGCTTGTTCTATTGATAAAACAGAGGTCTAGAATTGAAATGGAATCTACATACAAGAAGGTCCAAGAAGGAAACAACGAAACTTCGAAAATAAGCTATTAAGACAATTTTAAGCATATTTAGACTAATAATAGTCGTTTTTTATTTCGAACGGCTGAGTCGTAATAGGCACTCAAACGGTTTGTAAAACAACTTTTAATTTAATATTAATTTGCATTTCAAAAACTTATAAACACTACAGAGAAACATTTAAATTATTTATTATCAAAAGCAATGGATGCTTGTTCACAAACAAAAATTAACATTAATAAAAAAAACAGCTGAATTGTGTAAATTAGGGACTTTTTTCTTTGTGTTAATTTCCTTTGCAAGTAATAAATAATTATGTTTCTGCCGTGTTTATGTTTATGAAATACAAATTTTGGCGTAGAAAGTTTTTTTCAAAACAACTTTTGAGTGCTTATTGCCGTTCAGACATTCGAAGTCTCGAAGAGTTGATTACACAAAATATACTTAAAATTGTCGTAAGAGCTTATATTCTAAGTTTCGTTGTTCCCTCCCTGGACACCCCATGTATATGTATGTATATACAGTAAATATCATATTTTTGTATACACACACATATATACATGAGAGAGAAGGAGAGAGAATAGTAAAATATGTCTAAACTGGAACCTGCACAAGGCGGAAACCTGCCTTAAACGGAAAATTTCTCCAGCCCATAAAGTTAAATGACATTTTACACAGCATAAAACGAAATCTCTCCGAGGAAACGGAACGGTTTCTTATTTTTTTAAAAGTGGAATTTCTGCGAATTTAATGCAATTGGCAGAAAGACGCAAGATCGGCTTCATGGAAAGAATGCATCTGCAAATTTAGATTTAGATTAATTTAGTAAAAAAAAACAACAGTAAAACTATGTGACGTATAGGGGAAAAGATCACCTTTTTTGAGTTCCAAAATCACTTCCCATAATTTTAACAATCAATAATTAAAAGATGGATAAAAGTTAACGATAAATAAAAACTAGAATTAAAAAAGCGCGAGATCAGCAACATTTGAAAACAGATAGGACATTTTGGTTCCCGAGTTACAGAAAACTTATTTGCAACGGTAAACGAATAACAGATTTGATTTTTATGCATTGCTAACAAAATAGTAACTCGCCCTTTCTTCTACTCCTATCACTACAAGCAAAAAGCGCGGCGGCGATGGTGAAACGGTTAGCGTACCGGACTGTGGTAATCAAGTTGGAGGGATTGGTCTACGAACAATCATATGATGAGAAAGGGCGAACATCATATCTACGAAGTGCATTGTAATTATAAATATCAGTATTGCATGAAAAATATTCCCACCGTTAAGTAAGTCAGTTTTGACAAATATTACAGATTCGTAAATAAACAGGCAAGTCAGTGGTAAGATTTCAAGCTCAATGAAGAGAGGATTGCACAGATCATGCGGATGGCATTTTTTCATTATTCAACTAATTTTCTCTTGCAATCTAAGGGTTTGGGAACTACATGATGATCCTCCCCAGAATATTATGCCATATCTCAGGCGGGAAAGCACATTTGTAAAATGCACGCAACGAGTTGTATGAAGGCTGATGGAATTTGAAAGAATTCTGAGTTCGTAAATACTGAACTTAATTTTAGTGTTTAATTCTATTATATGTACATTCCGTTTGACGTTTCACTGAATTGAGAGAACTAAAAATGTTGTTACCTTAACATCAGCTAATTGCAAATTGTTAATTTTTAATTGCGTACGTGATTGCTGATTTGAAATGCAACAATGCATTGAAACTGTTTTTCGTCACTTTTAATTTCTTATTACAAAACCAATTTGAAACTTCTGAAATCGTACTATTTGTTTCTTTCTTGTATTGAACATTTGTGTCATAGGCAAACAGAACCGTTTTTTCGTCTTTAATAGACTAGGGCATAACGTTTATGTATAACAGAAAGAGGATAGAACCTAACATCGGACCTTGCGGGACCCCATATTCAATTGGTAAAGAATTGGAAAGATCAGTAAATAATGTATTTTCGTGCCAGTACGGTACTTTCTACTTTCCTGAGAAAAGTTTCCTTTCGCGTGTTCAAAAGCCTCTATGATATTTTTGAGAAAACTGACACAAGAGAAATATGCCGGTAATTTTGAAATTCATTTCTGTTCTCTTTTTTTTAAAAAGTGACTTAATTTTTGTTGTTTTGAAAATATCTGGAAATATTCCTGTGCATAAAGAAGCATTGAAAATCCGAGTTAACGGGTGTACAAAAACATGTACAGAATTTTTCAATCCGGAATTTCATCTAAACTTTTTTTTTTTTAGTTTCGGAAATACACGTGACGAAGTTTTTTTTGGAAGTGAATGACGTTGAATTTTGTGGTTTTATTCCCTTTTTAAATCTGTTTCAATTTCTCTGCCCCTCTGATACGAGTTTCAGTCGTGACAGACGCACAATGAAGGCGAGGAGCTTCAGTTGTCAGCGTTCGACCTTGGGGGCGCTCGCCTCCCAAGGCGAAGGGCCTTACGAGAATTTCCTTTCTCTCGGCTCTGAGCGTGGGAAGGTGCAGAGCTTGGTTTGTAATTACGCATCTCCCGGCCTTTCGTTGACAATCGTAACTCCTCGGCCAGAGCCGCGTTGGTCAAGGCCATGTGAGGTTATCAGAAGACATAGTACTCTATAGTGACGCATTGTGCGTTGAAAGAGTAAGTGAGCAGCCCCGGGTGCAGCCACTAGGCAGTGAGGTGGCGTGTTTTTATGAGTTTCACAATCAGTTTGACGATGATTGAAAAAAAGTATTAAAACGTTTCAACTTCAGAAAACATTATTGAAAAAGTGTTAGTAAGTGGGAAAACCAAAAAACTGTGGATGCACGTTAAAAAAAATTGTAGTGCTGGCGTTGTGAAGTTTTTCATTTTTATTGTCAGAAATATGTGAAATATTAATTTATTGGTGATTTTTTCCATAAATATATAATATGTTTATATATTTTTATAAAAATAACAAAGTCGCGTAGTTTCAGGACGGAAATAATATAACAAGTGTCCTTTTAGCTAGTAACCACATTTCTTACGTTTTCTCTCTCTCGCTCTCGTACAGACGTACGCCCGCACGCAAGCACTTGTACCAGTATCCCCGGACACTCCTTCTAGGGTCTATTGGTTCGCCGAGTGTTCACTGCTTTCTGGAACTTTAATTTTATGGCTGCTGAGATTCCCCTTCCCCTTATCACTTTGAATTGCACTTGTGTTTTGTATGCTTGACCTCGCAAAACGTGCAATGACAGCTAAAGACTCTTAGCTACACGTTAAACAATGAGGCCGTTTGGTGTAATGACAGATGGTGTACTTTCTAATTGTAATGGCAGAATGGTCCCGAATACACGTCTAATAAAAAATTGGTCCGATGATTAATAATGTCTAATTAAAGGTGGTCCAACAGATATTAATGTCTAATCTATTTTGATCTAACAGAAATAATATAGTGGACATTATGTCACTATATTAAGGTCTAACATGAAACCCCAATTGAGGATGAAAAACTTTAATTCACAAAGTATGTAATGCATATAATAATAATAATAATAATAATAATAATAATAATAATAATAATAATATTCAGTTCTTTTCACCTATTGGTGTAGCCCAGAATTTGAAAATGTAGCTCAAAGATAGCAGGTACACGCCGATACCTTCACGTTATTTAGAATTATAGTAATTTTCTCTACGTGCCTACGATTAATTTGGTAGGATTTTGTCATGATTGTTTTGGTCGAACATGCCCTACCAACAACTGAAAGATTAGGTCATCGTTATTCATCTAATCACTTTTAGGTGTTTCTAATAGTTGCAAATGCATTAGGTACGAACATAAACTCGTAACTTATTGGATCTTTTATCGCATTAGACCTATTTCGCAACAAATCTGCTGATATACTGAACCTACAGATTATTAGACCTTCTGTCCGAAGACTTTTGTCTGCTTGGCGACCCACTGAGTTGAGAAGGCCTGCTCTAAACCGATTAACTCAACTCAATCTACAAATTGGATTTAAAAATCAGACAAATCAATCATGAACGTTAAGACGTATACATTTCGCAAGAATCCATATATTGGATACGGATTCATAAATTCGTAAATATATAAATGCATTTATTACTACTAAACCTGGCCCTTTTATTTAACTTAAAAAAACACAACACTGTGTGTGACATACAATGGCGAGAAGTCCAATCTTTACGCTACATCCCCCACTGAGATCACAAAAATTAACAAATAGTGAACCTACATTTCCACCCAGAAACAAAACAAGGGGGCTATCTTAGTATTTGCTGGAAGGATCAGAAAAACTGGATGAAAAATTACTAGTCTGTAACTGTACAGAAACAGTTGAGCAGTAGAAAAGATTTTACTTGCTACTTAAACTTGTGTGTCAATTTCAGTTGTTTAATGTCACCTGGCAATGTTGTAAAATAATAAGCATGAATTATATGAGAATTCTTTGTAGTGAGCAACAGGTACTGACCTGATAAATTTTATTACTGCGACAAGTGTCATAGTTATAAATATTGGTATTCCCTGAAAATATGTTTCCACAAATGACGTACTTGGGTATTTGATATTACACTGGGAATCAACTCACCTTTCAAGGTGTACGAAACATGTTCTGATTTTTCCACGGTCAAATAATTAGCTCGGCACTTATTTGTATTAATTTCCATTTGGTTCGTGATCAAGCTTTCTATTTTGTTTATATATGCTTATAACTCCTGAATGTACCGGGAATCTTTTAAAATATCTAAACTGAAGGAATTAATTACTCGTACATTGAGAAACTGCCCCTTTCCGCAAAATTCCACCAGAAAGTAAATGCTAAAATATCCGCATACACAGTGGATTCAAAAGAGCGATAACTGACTAGTTACCTCTAGATTTTCTAAAACAATGGATTAATCTATAGCTCGTTTTTTTTGGAAATTTGTAAATGTAATGTAGGGGAATTTTAACTGTAGGATGTTCAATAAATATTCCAAAAATATTTTGAAGTGAGCACACATTTAATTCCGCCAAGAAACTGGAATCGATATCATTTCTACTACAAGAAAAAGCCATACAAGAAACTTGTTATGCAAGATGCTTATTTAATGCCCTTCCTCTTCAATAATAGCCTGCAAGATAAAAAGTCTGTATTTTGGAAAATGTAATGTTTATTACGAGATAGTCAATGTTCTATAAACCAAAGAATATCAGCCTCGATACATGCAGTTTTGAGTTTGAGCGTCATGGTGCTGCATGTTAATCATTTTCAATTCCCTACACAGGTGTTTTTCTGCTGCCATCTGCCTGTAGTTGCTATATATTTACTCCATTTTCAGCCCGAGAGCGTGGCCGATGGTGGCAACGTGTCATTACCTAGTGTAAGTTTTCCCGGAAGATTCATATAGGGAATACGCTGTGTGAAGTTTTTTGCTGTCAGGCAATTTAGTTAAAATAGTATGATATTAGATTATCTCAAATGCAGTTTTACTTGCTGGTTTGCGTGCTTAATTTCGCTGCATAGGCTTGATGTTGTTTTAGAAGGCGCTGAGTCGAGGTTAGAATGTTAGTGTTCAGAGTGGCACATTGTAATTTATTTACATGTTGTCCAGGTGTAATGCTAGATATGCACCAGAACTTTGTATGCTACACCAAATACCTGAATAGTAAGTCTACTAAGAACTATGATTGATTGTTTTTAATGGTTTATTTATTTACGTCAAAAACACTTAAAAACTGTGGGTGATGTGCTATGGGGAGACGTTAATTTTAAGTTACAATTATGACCAGAAGCAAAACAAGGTGCCATCTCAGCATTTGCTCAAGGATCAGGGAAACTAGGGGAAAACATGATCGAGATGGGGTCATTGGCCCAGCAGCTGAAGTACAATACTTGTTACAGGTTCTTGGTTTTCTCCTTTCTTGCTTTACTTGGTAAGAAAATGAATTGTAATCGTGGGTCGGAAAACAACTGAGATTGTGCTGTTTTAGCACCACTAGTTTTTTTATATATTTTTTTTCCACGGATAGTGCAAGGGACGCTTAAACAATGGTGCAGGCTTTCTTTTTATTGAACACTTAATGTTCGAAAATTGCACACTAGCATAGCTAAAGTACAATATTGATGATAAAAAATTTTGTCATAAATAAAATGTTCTAAAACTTTTATCTTCAATACTACTTTCACAATGATGTTTGCAATTTTCGAACATACAGTGTTCAATAAAAAAATTGTCTTAAACAAAATGTTCTAAATTTTTTGAACCGAACAAAACCACTTCTGAACTATCAAATTGGAAAATATGATAGGGTTAAGAAAAAATCGATCATGTGCAGATCAAATATTTAATCTTAAAAGTGTTCTGAATTATTGTAAATTAGGTAATAAAACCTCTGTAATAACAATCAATGACTTTCGAAAACAATACGATTCCATTCCGAAAGAGCATCATTAATATCAATACTGAAAGAGTCCGGCCTGGACAATAAAACTACAAATCTAATAAAAACCACTCTGACAGAAACATATGTACAAGTCAAATTTATGGGAGAGTTATCGGAACCATTTCTAATGAAAAACTGGAGACAGACAAGAGAATGGAATAAAAATCTAAAATTAATGAAATTAAAATTGGAACTAAAGGACCAAAATGTAAATGCCTAGCCTTTGCTAGGCTCTTATAGCCAAAGACTGGTCGGAAGCAGAAAAACAAATCCAAGAATTACAAAAACCGAAAACCTTACGTAGGACTCAAAATATTGTTTGAAAATACAAAACTGTTAACATTAAAAACTCACCCAAACCTCTAAAAATATCCGAACAATCGAAAGGGTAGAACAAAAAATTGAAGTAGCGTTTCAATTAACTAATGATACATATAACAAACTAGTGGTGCTACAGACTTTTCGGTAATAGTTTTCTACTGCCATTGGTCTGTACATGTACTCATAAATACATAAATGTAAAAAAAAATTGCCTCTAATGTAAATAATAACTTGAGAGTCGTGTCAAAATATTACGTTTTTGTAATTTATGAAAAAACAAAAATAGAGCCATATGGCGGTTATATCATCTTATAGTATGGATTTAGCACAATCCCTACCAAAAGTTTAAAGAAACAATTTGGAGCCGTTTGAGAAAATTTTGTTTTTCTATTATTGTTTGCTCGCAATATTGCGCGAAAACAACTAATTTTAAAAAATACATGACCTTAATGAAATAACTCACTATGAAGAACACATTTTATTTGAAGGAAAAATCTCTATCTGAAATTTTGTATTTGTAAGAAGACGCCTGAAATATTTTGAAATTTTTGAAAATCTGACCTATGCCACCTTTATATGCATATTTTATTCGATTCTTGCAAGAAATTTAAAGAAAAAAATTGGAGCAGTTTTTGAGAAAATTTTGAAAATGCCCAGAGGGCTTTTTGTAAAGTACCCCCAAATATTCAAGAATTTTTTTTTCAAAATCTCAAAAATTCGACTCGAGATCGACACGGGTTTCTTCAATTTGGAAAAATCCTACACATGGTTTGGGCACGAGTAGTGTTCACAGACGGACGTTTTGAAATTTAAAAAACACTTTTCGGTATCAGGAGACCCCAAACTTATATTTCCGTTGAAATCTCGAAACTGAGTTACAAAACCAGAGGCATTACATGCAGCTAAAACACTAGCCCTAATAACAGAGGATTACTAGATTGTTTAGAAAAGAAAGAAAATATTAAGGAAAATACTAGGCTTTAAATACAAAAATAATGAAATTAATTTAATTCCTAATAAAGATTAGTACAAAAAATTGAAAAACTCACTTATACAATGAAAAGATGAGAATTAATTTCAATGACCCTATCTTTAGAATGAATAGTAACAGACTAAATAAATATTTGAGTGTTTAAATAGAAAAACTAAAAGCAATTGGTTTAAATTAATCCAAGAAGACTTAAATGAAATAAAAAATACTGAAAAAATAATTCAAAGCAAAGAAAAATTCAGAAACAATTCAAGATAGGCAGCTCACATTCCCTGAAAAACCTAAATCCAAAAGGGCAAAAGTATCACGAGAGAGAAAAAAGGCAACATCTGAAAGAATGAAGGAATATTGGAAAAAACGTAAAGAAAGAAAAACACATAAGAAGTAATTGATCTAACGTATTCCGAAGTGGGTGATCCGGAAAAAGACGAAGAAGAAGAAAATGTTCTAAACAATGAGATTTTTTTAAAAAAAAGGGACATTAAATATTTTTTGAAAAACGAGTATTTTTCCCGTAATTTATTCTTGAAATTAATGCAATTTATTAAAAAAATTCTCATAACTAGCTGTAAATTTTATCCTTACATTTTCTTGGACGGATTAAGCAAAAGATTTTAAAAATTGGGTCAACTCATAATTTCGTTGAACTCTAAGAATTTTCGAAAATTGCATGTTGGATATAGTACGAGACCATTAGTGTTTAAGTAAGACCGAGCGAATTCGTGGTGTAGTAGTAAAGCGCATGGTGCGTTAACTCGATGGGCCCGACTTCGTGTCGACGCGGAGAAGAATATTTTGCCGATTGGAAACACTTACAGGTTCATTTTGAAGTACAATATTGCAGAGACGTTACAAATTATGCGGAAAGTATGTGGTGTCGTAGCACCAGTTTCGAACTTTCCTTATATATTCCACCATAATAAAAAAAATACATTACCTCTTATTATTTGCATCCTGCAGACTCTCAGCTTTCACGTAGTCAGTAATTAACTTCCTTGCTGTAGCTATTGGTACACTAGCCCCTTTTCTGGAATTAAAAACATTAGATAAGAACATGTAAATGAATATATTATTAAAAGACATAAAAACACTTTTCAAATTCACTAATCAGCATGGAATTGTAACCATTCTCAACAATTCGAAGTAATGGTAGAGTAAAATATTTGAAAAAGGCATTGTCAAAAATGGTTACACGTGCCCACAGAAGCAATATTTTTATTACGGTAGCTTAAACCGTTCCACATAATACATTGGAAGCCGTCTTTCAAACAAATGGCAAAGCTGAAGCTGTAATCTGGGAGCCTAAGTTTACCCGAAGTACTAAAAGAAAGCTAAAACGGGAGTTTATACATTCTTTTCATATTATTTCCTTTGATAATTCAACATGCATGCGCTGACAAGTTAAAGCCCGGTGGGATGGACTCTCTCTTTTTTGCACACTCCTGGACGAAGCGTTCGTATACCTTTTACTCTAAGAGTGAATCGAAGATTAAACTCGTTTTGAAAAACGGATACATCGTCTTCATTTTCTACTTCGCTCTGTGCACTCAGCAAAATTCGATCGCCCTTCCGACGCTGACTCTGAAACTACGAGAACAATTTTAAACTCTCCAATCCCTAACTCACAGAATTGATACGTTTGATGTTCGAAATATCAGTTGGGACTCAGCTCATCTGACTGGAGGAAAATAATATTTCCAAGAAGCAGAACCAGAAGTAGTGCTTGGGCCGTCACGTGAAATGCAGCGATGAATGGGTATCACCCCTGCTGAAATACTCCTTCTGGCATTGAGATGTATACACAACGTGGTGTGTGTGTGTGTGTGTGTGTGTGTGTGTGTCTCTCCGTCAGTCTTTTCTCTCTCCGTCAGTCTTTTCTCTCTCCGTCAGTCTTTTCTCTCTCCGTCAGTCCTTTTCTCTCTCCGTACGTCTTTTCTCTCTCCGTCAGTCTTTTTCTCTCTCCGTCAGTCTTTTCTCTCTCCGTCAGGTCTTTTTCTCTCTCCGGCAGTCTTTTCTCTCTGTCATTCTTCTTCTCGTTCAGCTTTTCTCTCTCCGTCAGTCTTATCTCTCTCCGTCAGTCTTATTCTCTCCTCCTGTCTTTCTCTCTCCGTCCAGTCTTTTCATCTCTCCCTCAGGTAACTTCTCATCTCTCACGTCATTTACTCTCTCTCAGTCTTTCTTCTCTCTCCGTCAGTCTTTTCATCTCTCCTCAAGTTTTCTCCTCGTCAGATCTTTTCTCTCTCCGTTTCAGTCTTTTCTCTCCGTCAGTCTTTTCTCTCTCCGTCAGTCTGTTTCTCTCTCCGTCAGTCTTTTCTCTCTCTCGTCTTTTTCCCGTCAGTCTTTTCTCCTCCGTCAGTCTTTTCTCTCTCCGTCAGTCTTTTCTCTCTCCGTCAGTTCTTTTCTCTCATCCGTCAGTCTTTTCTCTCTTTACGCTCCCCAGTCTTTCTCTCTCGTCGTCTTGTCTCTCGTTAGTCTTTTCTTTCCCGTCAGTCTTTTCTTTCTCCGTCAGTTTTCTTTCTCCGTCATGTCTTTTCTTTCTCGTCAGTCTTTTCTTCTCCGTCAGTCTTTCTTTCTCCGTCTGTTCTTTCTTTCTCCGTCTGTCTTTTCTTTCTCCGTCTGTCTTTTCTTCTCCGTCTGTCCTTTTCTTCTCCGTTGTCTTTTCCTTTCTCCGTCTGTCTTTTCTTTCTCGTCTGTCTTTTTCTTTCTCCGTCTGTCTTTTCTTTCTCCGCTGTCTTTTCTTTCTCCGTCTTCTTTTCTTTCCGTCTGACTTTTCTTTCTCCGTCTGTCTTCTTTCTCCGTCTGTCTTTTCTTTCTCCGTCTGGTCTTTTCTTCTCCGTCTGTCTTTTCTTTCTCGTCTGTCTTTTCTTTCTCCTCGTCTTTTCTTTCTCCGTCTGTCTTTTCTTTCTCCGTCTGTCTTTTCTTTCTCCGTCTGTCTTTTCTCTCTGTCTGTCTTTTCTCTCTCTGTTTTTTTTCTCTCTCTCTCTCTCTGTCTGTTTTTTCTCTCTCTTAGTTTAAATAGCATTGAAAGTTAACATTGCCGACACCCTGATATTCAGTAATAATGGGCTTTCACTTTATATTCGATGTGAATGTGGTCACTTTCAATTTATGCATAAAATATTCATTGAATATTCTCATATGTTTTGTGGCGTATGTATCAAATTCTTACAATATATTTTAGATGATAATATCTAGACAATCTAAATCACTCATGGAAACTATCCTTAACTATATACTACACTCTGAAGTGATACTTTGAGGCAATATCAGCAGCATTGTCAACTGCGAGAAAATCCCTCAGCAAATGTCAAAACTCCACCTAATAGCAAAGTTGACGAACACAGCCAAAATTCCTCCCGCTGGGAGGTATTTCGCAAAATGAATTTTCCTCTCGTGAGTTGAAATATTTTTGCCACCCTACATGAATCCCGTTGAAGGTCAGGTCATCTGGCTGGGGGAAGACTACACTATACGGAGAGATTCAGTTTTCGGCAATGTGCTACCGATTTACAACCTGACAACATCAATAATCGTCCGATGGTTTGAACTGATCTACAGTTTGCATTTGCCTTATTCGGATGCATGTGTTCGTAATGCGATATCTAGGTTAACGTCAGCTACAGATAACACAAGACAAAATGTTTACTCCTGCAAAAATTATGCTGCTACGTTAGCTGAAAATACTGTTGCAGCTTCTTTGCTTACTATTTTAGTAAAAAATAATGTAAACGTTTATTACGGTGTCTGTGAATAATGTATACTGTACTGAAGTAAAGGAAGTGGGTTTGGCCAGTCCTTTTACACTCCACTAGTCAATTCCATTTGAAGCATGAGATTAATAAAAATGACAGCATTCACAAAGTTGAATTGGTACATGATATCGCCAAGATTGGATTAATATTTAATAACGGATGTCATGTGGGGGCACCATTAATCATCTCTTTCTATGGGCACGTCTGTGTCAAATTTAGAACTGCAGCATTAGTTTTACAACACAGACGGAAAATTAAATCCAAATCTTTTAGATCTACTACAAAAATGATGGCACAAAAAGTAGACGTACGATAGCAAGGTGCAATAGAACAAGCACTTATTGTAACTGATAGATGACGCAATTATCGGAATAGGGACTGAAAGTAATTCGGATGCAAAGAAATCCTCTAATAATTTGATGTTTATTTGGTAAAGGATTGTTCAATGCAGTGGCGGATGCATTGCTTCCGCCGCACTTACTTGAATGTGTTGTATCAGCTACCTCTTTTGTTAGTATACACACCTACATCGAAAATTCTCACTTAGATTAGAGTCAATTCTCTATAATTGATCATTTTTCGAACCTTTCAAGTAATTAAAAATAACTTTAAAAAAGTGTTCGCCATCTGGTGCGGTTATATCAAACGATCAAAATTTTGACAAAATTATTTTTTTGATATTACCTTTCCAATATTGCAAATACTGTCACTAAAAAACAAATAATATTGTTTATATATAATGTATGAAAATACTAAAAATGCGACGAAAATATGTATTTTTATTTTTTAAACATTGCGCACCAATCAGAAAATTCTGAAACAAATTTAGAAGATAGCTGATATTTAGATCAATATTAGAAATTTTTCTCGTGCTCCCGTGGGAATAAAAACATTTTTGAAAAATACAAAATTTTGAAATATTTCAAAATTTAAATTAAAGGGTAGACAAAATGTTTCATTTTATTTTTGAAAAATTAAGTAAATTTCACATAAATCATTATTTTCCGTGGAAATTCACACGGGCAATGCAGAGAAAAAATAACAACAAAAAAAACACGTTTTTCGTTATTACTAAGGATGTGAGGCAGGACTCTAAAACGACCATGAAAAAATGTTTTTCATGATGACAATCTTTAGGAAAGATTAATTTTTTGATTTTACGTGGAGACACTTTTTACCATCTTATTTGGCTAGAGTCTTTGTACGACCTTGTAAGTAACAATTTTATATTACCGCCGTACACTGCCTTGGGCATCAGTGCAGCAATGGATATTTGAGATGTTCATTGTTGAACGGCGACAAGATAAATGGGTTTCATTTACTTCTGTGAATTCCGTCTCATTTTTGGGACATGATTTAAATGTAAAAACGCAGTTTTGATAGTTGAATTTATGTTGATATTTGCTTGAAAATATTTAGTTTTTGCATCTAATGTTCTACGATTTGTTGCGAGTTTTACAAAAAGTGATGACTTAGATGTGTTAATTCAGACAGAAATGGCGGTAAAAATAGTATTACTTAACCGCTAAGGACGAGAAAAAATGTGCTTTTTGGCCACCAGTAGTTTCTATTCTTTGATTTTCTATAAAGACAATAGTTTCAATAATTTGTAAAGCATTTATTCAATTAATAATAATACAACTTCCTTACGGGAAGTTAATAAACATTTTTATGCAACAAAAAACGTGATTTGACATGCTGAAAGCTAAAGTATAAAAAAACTGATTGCGCATAATTTTGTTTAAAAAAATCCACGATATCGTTCTTCACTGGCCAACTCTCGGAGTGCAAGTGCCCTTAATGAATAATCACGGGCCGATGTAATTCCTGTCAATAAATATTTTTGGATTAAAAAAATGCCTTAAAGAAAGTTTGCCGGCCAGGGGCCAGTGCGGTCGGTGCCTATGCCTAAATCCACCACTGGATCAATGTAAACAAAATTATAGAAACAATATAAATATACACTTGCTCCGCACTCTGAAAGACAACTAAACCTGAATGTGGGAATTGCAAAACAATATATGAAGACCGAATCTGCTGGTTATCAGCGAACTTCCAATCTTCATAGAATCCGTGCAGGCATTGCCCCGCATACACGCCAGCTCGATACTACTGCATCAAGTTACACACTTCCGTATTTCGTTTTCCAATCTACCCCCCCCCCCCGATGACTGCCTCTTTTAACCTAGATTAAAACTGTCGCTAAACTACTGTAAATTCAAAATTTTTCGTTTAAAAAATATTGGTGAAAAAAATGTATAACTAATGGTGCTACAAAATGGCATGGACTTTTTCGTACTAGTTAGTTTTCTAATTTCTTTGGCCAGGCGTAGCTTTTCTCACTTGCCACATAATACTGCCAACGGCGATCTATCGCCGCCAGTGTATTTTTTTTCACAATTTTTCCGTTTACCAATAGTGGAACTGAAATATTACTTTAAGTATTTTGAAGACGAATAACACCTCGTCATAAATGGCGATTTTCATTGAAAAAATTGAAGCCGTTTTTAAGATAATCGCGTTTAAGCGATACTGTAAATGTGAAATTTGAAGCTCTTTTTCATAGCAAATTTTTCAGTTTTCGAAAAACTCGATTGAAAGTCATTTGAAGTATTTCCACTCACAAATACAATAGTGTTTACATATCTCTCGAAATCTGCAAATAAACAGCGTGAAATATATATATATATATATATATATATATATATATATATATATATATATATAATTTGTGTAATTTTGGAAAGTACAATATTTTACAGCAAAATGAATTATGTAATCTCAAAGAGTGCAATTAACATTATATGCACGAAAAGTTTAAAAAAAAATTGAAGTCGTTTTTTAGAAAATGGCGATTGAGTGTGGAATGAGGGATTTTGAGTTTGTTTTCACAGAAAGCTTTTGAGTTTTTGAAAAAACTATATATGATATTATTTAAGGCACATGTACTCATAAATGCAATAATGTAAACAAATCGTCGCTAATATAAATATGTACAACGTGAACAAGTAAAAAAATATATTTTTAAATTATAGAGTACATTAGGCGCTATCCGTTCCAAAAATTTAAACAAATATTTGGAGCCGTTTTTGAGAATATTTTAAAATTGCACTTATTTCATGCAATATTGCGCGAAAACAACTAAAATTTTCAAAAAAATGTACATGACCTTAATGCAAGAACTAATAATGGGGAACAAATTTCATTTGAAAGAAAATTCTTTATTTTCAATTTTGTAGTGGTAGAAAGACTCCGAAAAAAATTAAATTTTTACAATTATTCAAAATTGAGAGTTATCAGTGAAAATACGAGATATGGCACCTTTATAAAAGGTATTTTACTCTATTCTACAAGAAATTTAAAGAAAAAATTTCAAGCCATATTAGAGAAAATTTGAAAATGTCCCAGGGGCTTCATGTAAATAAAACCCTACAAATTAATGAATGTTCAAAATTGCAGAGCTTCGACTCAGGCCAGATCGACGGGGGGTTCAATTTGGCAAAACATTCTACGCATGGTTTACGCGCTAGTGTTATTCACAAACACTGGCCAGACGTTTTGAAAATAAATAAATAAAAAACACTTTGTTATTTAAGGTCGCATCAACTGTGAGAATGACACTGGCGAAAAAAAAGTTTGGTGTCAGGGGACAAATCTCGAAATCGATTTTCCGCAGCATTACATAACTTTCTCTATACTACATATATTACTCCGCATATATGTACATATTCGAGAAAATAAAAAATCTGAAAACGCCCGACTTCATAAGGTTGCTTCAATGTAAAAAGGAACTCCGTAAATTACTGAAAAAATATTAGATACAGTATAGCAATGTCAGATTTAAATATAGTTACTTGAGAAAGATAAGTCACCTGGACGCGGTTATCTAATCAGGAGCTTCGTTATGACTATAAAATTTGGTGTTGAAGCTCCCAATTGGATAAGCGTGTCACCGCTGATGATCTGTGACGAGTCATCCTGTTTAAATCGCACAATAGCCTGCGTTCAAGTTGGCGAAATCCTGCTTAAAAATAAACTGTTTGTGCAGATGTGCTCAGACTATCAATAATCAAATACCGTAAAAGAGAGATTGTGCCAAGTTTGTTAACTTTGGATTTTCGTCAACATTTGATAAAGTACAGCTATCACGTGTTAAGGTACCACATAACTAGCAACATTCATACGATAGGGCATTTTTTGAACTAAAAATCTAGGAATATCTTCACGAATATCCATTTCCGTAGCTTTGATACTGAGAGTACACATAACTCGACACGAAATAGTCTGGTGCATTTATAATTAGAAAGTTACATCAATAATACAATTACTATCAATAGTGTCAAAATTACCAGACACATGAAGGGTAAAACTACCATCATCCAGAGGTTGCAATAATTGATTAGTCATTGCTATTCTTAATGAAACTACGAGGGATTAGGTGTCACATCATTTGAGCCAATAAACCGCAAAAAATGTTCCTGCCATACTTAAGTGATCCGTATCATAAAATAATTTTACCGGAAATTAAATGAAATAAAACCTAAATTAATCGAATTGGATAATACCAAAACATAGAATATACGCCGTACGAGTCCATGGTTAAAACAATCTACGAGTCTAACACCAGCTTCAGTGATTCTCTGCGTTGTTTCTGGAGTATCTGATGTCACAAATTAGTTTGGCATCGAGTGGCAAAAAATTGCTCACATGACTGACCTGACCACAATCAAAAAATGCTAAGGAAAACAAGTATCATGGATTCACCACATATAAAAAAACATTGCTCCATGTAAATTACATACAGAAAACAGGAGATCAATTGAATCGTTTATTTCAGAAACCCGTCAAACGCCAAAAATTAAAAAAGCCTTAGCAACAGGATATTTTCTATGAGAATAAACACGTCGTTTTGGGCAGAAATCAATTATTTGCCACTCTCGCAATGAACTTTGAAGAACCCTTAAAAATCGGGTTTTGAACAGAAACCCGTCAAGCAACGTTTGACTGGTTTCTGCTCTACACTAAAAGGAAATTTCCTTTTAACTCGCAAGTGGTCACATGCAGACAACCACGAGACTAAGGATGTCATATGTAATCCAAGCTACTTTGAAGGGTTATTAGCACCACCCCAGGGGGTCAGTTAGGTTACACGTTCGGGAGGGAATATTTTCTAAGAAAGGTACAGGAACTGTCGCCGTGATCTCTACCTGCTCTTGTGGTGAGCCTGTTGTGAGAGGAGAAGGGGAGGGCGGGATTGGTCAAGTAACCGACCAATAGGAAGCGGGCGGGTGGTGCGGGATTCGTGGATAAAGAACGGAGCACTAACTGGGGAGAGGAGCAAGTTGGCGGCACGGGAAAGGTGGCAGAGGTGGTAGAGAGAAAGAGAAATACAAAGGCGGATTAATAGGAAAAAGGCAGAAATTCCCTTTCCTTCCTTTCTTATGTCCTCGGCTGTATCTTCTGGCAGACTACAAATCGCAGTTGCTACCGCAGCGGTGACGGTCATCCGTGGGGACGTGTGTTGGAACGACAGCAAAATACAGCCCTCGGGATAGAACGGCCGTCGTAATTAACGACTACTTACCGGACACCCACACACCCTCACTTACCGGGCCGCCCTTATCAGCGATATCGAGAGTCTCAATAAGTAAAAGAGATACTCAGAGAGACCTTCCTGGCCAATGGCTACAGCAATTCTGACATACAACGTGCCTTAAAGAACCTAGACGCACGAGATGACGCAACTAAACACGTCACCAACGAGCCATTCAGACCACTTCGCAAGACAGCTCGCCTCCCCTGCATCCGCGGTATCACGGACAGGATTGGCAGGCTACTGCGTAGAGCCGATATTCGCCCAGTGTTCTACGTCTACAACAAGATCGCGAGGAGCCTGGTCCAGGTGAAAGACCGCCTTGATCTACGACAGAACACCGGGATGTACGAAATCCCGTGTAGTTGCGGGTTAGTTTACATTGGTCAAACGGGTCGCTCTGTAGATGAACGCATGCGTGAACACATGAGCAACGACCGGCTTAAGAACACACACAAATCGGCCTTAGCACAATATGCCGCCGAAACCGGTCAACTTATTGAATTTAGCAAGACCCGCACGATTAGTTCGAGGACCGCTGGTGGCCACAAGTTATTAAAGAAGCCCTAGAAATATCAAGGAGGCCCATCAACTTAAACCGAGATTATGGTCTCCGCCTCAGCACCACCTGGAAACGGGCCTC
Organism: Gryllus bimaculatus; assembly: GCA_017312745.1. Taxonomy (NCBI): domain Eukaryota; kingdom Metazoa; phylum Arthropoda; class Insecta; order Orthoptera; family Gryllidae; genus Gryllus; species Gryllus bimaculatus. Next base: position 2,260,462 of record BOPP01000191.1, on the reverse strand, counting down.
CACGGCCCGCCAATCCGGTGCCGGCCCTAGAGGACACTCCCGTACGGTTGACCTATGATGGGCACCCTATCGCGGCCACTGATTGGCTGTTGGTCCTTTGTCTCTCAGACGGCTCTCTCGTGAGAATTTCTCCCTTTTTCGTATTAATCCGCCTTAGTATTTCTCTTTCTCTCTACCACCTCTGCCACCTTTCCCGTGCCGCCAACTTGCTCCTCTCCCCAGTTAGTGCTCCGTTCTTTATCCACCAATTCTGCACCACCCGCCCGCATCCTACTGGTCGGTTACTTGACCAATCCCGCCCTCCCCTTCTCCTCTCACAACAGGCTCACCACAAGAGCAGGTAGAGATCACGGCGACAGTTCCTGTACCTTTCTTAGAAAATCTTCGCCGCGAAAGCCTACGCAACCATATGCTTTAATATTAAAAAAAAAAAAAAAACTACACTACATCACTACGACACTTTTTCTTCGTTTTCTCGAAATGAGGAATTTGGCGTTTGACAGTTTGAATAAACGATTCAATTGAAGTGATTGAGGCAAAACAATCGAATATATATCCAAAATAAAGATTTTAGAATTTCCCCCAAAACAAACGGAACATTAACATCGAAATGGTGTACAAAGATGTTCCAATAACTACAATATGTAAATAGAAAGCCGGGGGAAGCGTATATGCAAACTGAGAAAGTATTTACACAAGCTTCATTTTTTCTCTGACAGAAAAAATATTACTATGCTGCCCTGCCCTTTCAAGTGAATTGCACAAAAAATTATCAATATTTGGTGTTAGCAATACGGAATAGACAATTGATAAAGAGGGAAGATGCTTAATAATTGAAAAAATATTGAAAAGAAATACAATAAAATTATATTTTATGTAATAAGAAGAACTTGGTTCAAAATAGAATTATAAACTGTATGTATGTGAGCTTACATTCGCTAACTTTTGTTCCCTCAATCATCTTTCTAATGAGTGGTTCAGTTCAATCAAGAACATTATGACAAAACAAGGTTTTCAGATATTTATTATATTTTCTGAATAAATAAAAATTAATAACAACTTGCATGAACCTTACTGATATTTATACTTACCAATACCTTTTGGAGCCAAGATATTAACTTACTTCAAGTCAAATTTGCTGAATATTGGTAGCACTGCAGCAGTGACCACATACATTTCAGTAATCTCTGGACGGCAATTAGAGTCCAAGGCCACCATCTGTGAACTACTTGCACCAGCCTCATCTTGAGCAAAGATGTCAACAAAATTCCGTATCAGTTCATGGCTGATATTAACATTCATAATACTTTCCACACCTTTAGTCAATTCCTTCACAGAAACTACACCCAGCACATTCATCTTACTCAAAAATACACTTAATTTTTTATGACTGGATTTTTTAATGTCTAATGTTTTATCTGATGGACAAGCAGGTAACATATGTAATTTATAAAATTTGCTTGATAGCATAGGATAATCTGCTTTCTTTGCTGATGTATTAAGAGCTTTTAGGAAACAATATTCTACTAATTCATCCATAATTTCTCTCTCTCCTTGTTCAGTGCTGCCAGACACACCACTTGTTTCAGGCTCTTCCTTACTGATTGACAAATTATTTTGTATATCACCATCATCTGTTGCATTATCTTCCTGTAGCTTCACTGAAGATTCATCTTGTACAGGTTCATTGGATGCTATTTGTAAATCGCATACATTGGGAATATTTTCATCCCCTTTGGACTGCTCCAATCCCTCATTCTCGTCTGGTGATTTATTTTCTACTGATCCAGTTCCTTCAGCTTCTTCATCTGACCCAAGAACTTCAAATCCTTCAGGAGGACCTAGATTAGGAGTGGGTAATTTTGTTCCATATCCCCACAATTCATCTCCAACAAAATGAAGGATGTTTACAGCTTTTCCTCGCTTTGCTGACATATACATGTCCATACTAGATAGAGCAGTTCGTCCTACAGCAATAGGTGCGCTATTGTTGGATAAATTTACAGCTACTCTTTCCCCTTTCTCTAATTTACCAAACGCTTTTACATGAAATCCATCTTTCAGTACAACACCGGGCAACATAAGATCTGCTCCTCCAGTAAGCTTAGGAAGAACTTGAGGCCATGTAGTGAATGTGTACAGAAGATTTGGAATTTTCCATAACATGTAAACAGTTGGAAACATAATTCCATCCACTTCAAATACAATAGGAAGTTTCTGCACACAATACACCAAGACATGCTCCCCTGAATGGCAGAGAACTTTCATTGAAATCACAACTTCCTTATTTTGAATTATTTCTGGCAAATCCTCTTCAGTGAGAGTTGAGAAGTTTTTAAGAAGTTCAGCCCGAAATTTCTTTCTGGAACAGAAATATGGGAATTGTTTTTAAATATCTATGCAAAACATTTATATTTATTTAGCGCATAACAACATACATATTTCATTCAGACAAGGAGTGAACAATACAAAAAATACACACATGATTTTAATTTCACATTTGAATAAAATGTACAAAACTGAATAAAAGTTCATTCATACTCCTTTCACGACAAAATAAGATGGTAAGTCAACAATACATTTTACTTAAAAACATACCACAATAAAATTGCAAAAAATTGATTTCTCACATTTCGAAAAAATACACCCATTTTCGAAAAAAGAACATGTTTGTCAAGAGGTCTTTTAGAACAGATTACATTCAGTTAAAAAATTCTATATTTAATATATTTCTAGAATAAGCCGCAAAAATTCTCTTTTTCTTTTCAGTTTCCGAAAAATAATGGATTTCAACGAAAAGACCTACACCATACTCTGAAACGTCCTTTATGTCCGAGGACAAAGTTTAATAAAAAATCTCGTTCAGTAATTGGAAAAAAATTTGAAAATGTCCAGGATTCATGTTAAGTACACCCAAAACTCACATCATTTCTAATCTTACAGGTTCTAGAATTCATTTTAACCGATCCAGGAACATCCATTTTGAAGAAAATCGGCTGAACGATTTAGCTGCCAGCTTTGAGAGTGATAGACAGACGGACGGACTGACTGACGGTCTGACAGATTGTCTGACTAGCGGACGGAAGTTTTGCCGTCAATCGAGTTTTCGGTATCAGACACACAAAACAAGGATTCTGACTAGAAGACGAGTTGGAGGAATTTGTACGAAGATTTATAAGGGTGCCACTGCCGGGAACGCGGTTAGCGAATTTTTCTGAGACGGCAGATATCGGGTAGAATACGAACGTGGAGAGGTAACAACTGTGCTGCTATGCCGAATTCGTTGACGGGGTGAATGCATTTAATTGGCTGTCAGGGTGACGTCCATGGCAAAGGTGCCGACGTTTCGGTCGCCACCTGCGACCTTCCTCAGGGAATAATAACTGGATTTTTGTTTTCGTGAAGCAAATAGGCCTGCGGCACTGATGACCACATCGATGTTCAAAATTAAAACCTATGTTACTAATACATCGGTCTCAAAACCATCGATGTTTTAAAATGTTATTTAGTAACCACTAACATACTTCATACGGCGGACAATTTGACAGTGGCCGTGTTTATTAATGTATAATAAATATTTATCAGATAAAACAACCTAAACTAGTGATGTAAATACGGCACATACTTTCTCGCATTTGTAACTTTTGAAAATTCAGAGAGTTCAACGAAAATTGGTCCTGTGCTATTTGTAAAAGCGTACTTCGCACTATTCGAGAACAAATAAGGAAAAAATTTGGAGCAATTTTCCACGAAAAATATGATTTTTAAACTTGCCTTTATTTGACACAAAATCGACTAATATTTTTGAAATCTTGTAATGTCCTCATTAAAAGATAGTTTTGAATGGCAGATTTTTCAACAAAATTCCCGCTATTTTTTCGGCCTGCATTACAAGCTTCATCTTCATAATTCCCAAATGCGATAAGCAATGGCTGACTGTCAAGTGTCAATAACATTGTCTGACCCGACGTGGGAACAATTTCAGATACCGGAATACTTTGCATCATAATATTACGTGACGCGCCCAAGTCCGTGTTCACTTCTCTCAAAATATCGCAGGAGGTTCACAGCGGTGCTACGCTATCGATCGCGCGGGTTTCTCCCAAGCATATATAGGACTACAGACCGCTACGTTTGTACAGGTTTCAGTTCGCTGAATTCACATCGCCGCATTGGTGTTTCCACGAATTGTGAATAACATTTTGAGACTCCAGTGTTGAGCTGCTCATCTACAGGGCACCAGTTGGAGTATATCCTCTCTGCTCCCTCGTGGAGGCAAAGGAAAAACGAGTTCCTCTACTGTGAACGAAGATGGCCGGAATTACTATCAAAATAAGCAATTGCACAGGAGCCCGCGCGTCCCGGAAAAAAATGTTAATAAAATACCTGAATGAAGCCATTAAATCATTTAACTGTAATATTTATTGTTAACCATCATACAAAGTTAATCACTACTGTACCAAAAAACTTTAATATATTTTTTTTAATATACAATATTTTAGTAAAGGTGGTAGAATATTTTTTTCGGAAGCAGGGTGGGGAGAAAACAATACGTTTCTGCGGTTGAGGTTACGCACTACTTAAATCCCGCCATATGCACAACAGGTTTTGAGTACTCCAAATAACCCGACGCCCTTTGCATAGGAAGAGTTTAGAGAAAAACAAGTCAAGGAATTATTTACCACTGTGCATGGTATTTTGCAAGGTACACTAATTTTTTCGAAGGGCGTGAAAACATAGCAAGGAGAAAGGAACGAACATAATGCTGAATAATACCGACATGTGACATGCCAGCCCTTAGACACTCTAATGCAGTATAATCACTCGTTCCCGAAATGGAAAGATGCCGAGATACCACATTCCATGGTTTTCTTTCAATTTTGCGGGCGGGCTCATGAACTCCCAACGCTTCTGTTGTTAGGGATTAAAGGCCGCGTTTATGCTACCTAAGTAGAGGATCGTGATGACTTTCTTCGGCGCTTTGAAAGCGATGCGGCAGAAACTATACTGGGCATCAGAAAGGAAATTAATATTCATTTTAATAATGATATCTAAAATAAAGGTACAACACGGCAAAGTTGTGCGCGGCACAGAGGCCGTGCGACGCAGATGCCTATGTTGTATTCAAGCAAGAGGAGGACATTTCGAACACTTGAAGCTCTGTTACACGAGGTGAAAATTCGAAACTCTGGCTGCATAGCAAGTATGATAAACTATCCTAAATAACACTTAAATAATAGTTTTTTCTCTCTCCTTTCATATTCGTTGGATAAGAAGACAAAACTTTTCTTAAAATTTCTAATGTTTACACGATTTCCTTTTCCATTCATGAATAACTTAGTGTACTGAATAACTCAGAGGATCCTGTACGAGTATCGAGGACTGAATCACCCTCTATGTGTATGTGTATATATGTACACACATATACACAGGTGTCCCATTTGACTTGACAACTTGAAATAACTCAAAAAATACGCGATGTACGAAAAATTGAGCCGGGACCAAATCTTAACAGTTTTGAAGGGGGAATCATTCTATGCTAAAATCAGCACCCCTCCCTTCCCCCAGCGAGTGGGGGCGGTGGGCAACATTGAAATCTTAAATTGAACCCCCATTTTTTTTATTTCAGATTCGGATTCTACGGACAAGAATGCATCAGTTTTGTCTGAAACATGTTTCTGTTTTTTTTGATTGGTGGCACTATAATCACAAAAATTTGATTTCCGAAGATTTCCGACTGTAATTGGAGTCGTTTTGAGTGTGGCCTCAGGGCACACTCGGCAATATGTTGGTAGCGTCTCTCCATGGTCCGTGCCTACAGTTCTTTAGAGGCGATCCGATATTTATTAAACATTTACCTTTCTGAACTAACATTCCTCCTTTTGCATCATGGATTATGTAAATGTGCAAGAAAAAATTGAAATAATTTTGATTTACGGCGAAGCTGGGAGAAATTTCGACGCTGCTGTTAATTTGTATGCTCAACGTTTTCCTGGAACGTTGCTGTTTTCCAGGGTGAAACGGTGGTACATGAAAAGGGGTGTATCCGTAGTGCAGCGCCGTGATGTAGGGTACAGCGTGTTGATGCAAGAGAGACTGAAGAGCCTCAAACTATTAAAAACAAACATTTTCATATGAGGGCAAAGACACTACTAGTAAATTTAGAGATTAGGATGTCAGGAATTGAAAATAATTAGCTAGATAGGCCGTAGGATAAGCGAGATTGTACATATAGTAGTGTGGCCCCATATCAGTCGCCTTGCACAAACGTGACAAAATATTAGCCACGTGATTTCATGCACATGAAATGCACGAGGAAGTAGTTTGCGACAGCGGGCAGCGCTGGCGGGAAGGGGCGCCGGGCTGAACGACGGTAAACCTAGGGAGTGGAAGGGAAGGGGTGCCGTGTCTTGGGCGGCCACTTGTGAACCCCTTTTACCACTCGGGACGAACTTGTGAACCTCGTAGACATGCTGGCTGTGGAAACGCGTCGGCGGAAACAGCGAGATGACGCAGTTCCGTCAGCAGGCCCAAAAAGTAATATAAGCGGACCCCGGACCTAAACTTCTCCTTCTAATTCTCGGGCGCGTCGGTAGGAAGTCGTGTGGGTTGTACGCGGAGCTGCATTTCAATGCACAGGCTACTGAGGCAGGGAACTGAAGCCGGCGTGCTACGTCGAGACGGGAGGTGCGACATACTCGCTTGTATGCTCACGTAGGCAACTGGTGCATCACACCGAATAAGATATCAAATTATCAGGCCAGTGGTGGTGGTGGTGACCAGGAACAATCCTTCTGGTAATGGGTTAATATTGTTTATTGTAATTATTATAAATGGTATACAGGTGTTGGAGCATATTTCAAATAAATACTCAAATTAGAAACGGTTTACGGCTGTGATGTATTGCCTCGGCAAAGACGCCACAGTAGGTTAAGTTAGTTGTGCGGCATTCAAATGTATACTGTCTTAAATATCATAAACTACCTTGTAAATATTAAAGAGATATTACTATTAGTTTTAGAGATACGGCCTCCACGTGGCAACAAGGTTTAATGTCTTAGTATACGTTATTGCTGCACGACTCCTAGTTGTTATAATGTAACACTGCCTTCTGGAGGCAACAAACCAGCATCTCCAAATGTATGCTTTGTTATAGCATGACAGCACGTCGGTATGGCAGAGCCTAGTAGAGTCAGCACGGTTGTTTGTTGAGGTAACCCAGAGTAGCCCAGGTACGTCATAATCATTTCTTAGCCAGGAAAAGAAATCCATCAATATCTTCGCCACGTTCCGGCCCACCCACTCTCCATGTCCGGCCTCGACCTCTTCTCTCATTGCCCCTTCCGCCGTGCCCCACCCGCACCTCTGCCCCGCAATGCCTAACTGAATTGTTGATTGCATCATTAGCGAAAAATCTAATGTGCACTTAAATTATGCTTTTAGAAGTACGAAAGGGATGGGGATTTTTAACTCCCGTAGACAGAGAATTTCCCCTACTCTAGAATGTTGTGTAGTACATTTTATTCAGGTAGAAACAAAAAATGTTTATAGAAAGAACACACAAACCCATTCTTCTTTATAATTTATTGCTAAATAACACTTTTAAACATAAAATACCAAAAGGCATACAAGAAATAACATTCCAAACCCTTCTAAAAGTCGTCTCAAAAGTAGCAGGATGGCACCGCATGTGGTGCAATACACAGGCCCCTTAGTCCTCTTGGGACTTAGTGGTAAGAAAAACTGGGGGCAAAGCAGGGGGCCCAGATTCTATTCCTGGTCGGGATAAGTAAGGTTTTGAACATTTTTAACAATAAGATGACTTGCTAGACAATAACATGGACGTTACGTACACTGAGCGGAACATCCAGTATAACTCAATGACTCAACGCGTATGCTGAATTTACTACCAGCGATGTTATGACAATGCAAATATTTTTTACGGAACAAGTGTCAACCAGCTAGATACGGCCATGTGCCGTTATGCGGCATCGTGTACTAATATACGAGATTGTTGATGTCAAGTTGCAAGTCGCACCTGGAGCAGTCAAATGGCACAGGACTTCGTTATTTGCTCACTAAGCATAACGTGACGGGGTGATGTAATCTGATAAAATGTCATCGAACGTCTACACTGCATATGCAAAGTTGCATATGCAAAGCTGCATATCCATATATTCCCAAGAGTGCATGTGTGGGAGGGATACTTAATGGCTGATTAGAGATTCCGGGCGCGTCAACGGGTAATGTCATTAATCTCGTAAGTGTAATGCATGCATTTCCCGCGGGCGGTGGCTGTGACTTTCCCCGCTGGATGGTGAGATCCGGCGCCGCCCTACACACCGGCACGCTCCTCAACGAGGTACTAGTGAGTCGACAGGGAAATCATTTGAAAGGACGAATTGATTAAGGTGATGTCTTCCCTAAAACCCGTCAGACTGCGCCGTTTCTCGGCCCGAGTGCCTCCCTCCCCCGCGCGTCGCGAGCCGGTTGTTCGGTCGGTGGCAGAGAGCGGCCTCACCTCCCAGGGCGCCGCGGCCAGCGCGTGAGGGGCGAGCGCGAGCGCGAGAGGCCGGAGAGCGCTGGCGCGGGCGCCGGGCCCCGGGGAGGCGGCGCGCTTTGAGCGTCGCAGCATCCTGCGCCCGCGCCGCCGCGCCCTCTGCTCAGCACTGTGGTGGAGGCTCTTGAGGGCAACTGGAAAACTAGGCCTGTGAAAAAGTGAGAAAAGCGGTAAAGCAAAAAAAAAATTAATATAACAAAAACAAAATGAACAACTTTTTTAATGCGAGCGATGTGGCAGATTCGGGTTTCATGGAATTGTGAAGGTAGATATAACAAATTAGTAAATGACGAAATGCAGAGTCCTTTCAAGGTCACGGACTGTCACCTAATCAGGAACTACAATCCCAAAAATTTAAGTCGTAACCTAGCTCCCGATTGGATGTCGTTGCCTCCCTCTCCTTCCATCTCGTGAACTTTAAGAGACAATACATTTAAATCGAAGTATAAATATCTAGTTCAGTGATGTCAAGGTCTCCTGCTATTGGCAGTGGCACGTTTCGTGGCACCGTGGTATACTACGAGCTTCTCTGCGCAACTCGCGTCGGGAAAGGACCTTATCAGTAGTAACAGAGTCACGTTGGCTGCCCTGCGTGGTAGGAGAACTATAGCTAACAGCCACGGCGTTGGGGTGGCATATATTTTTAGAGCCAGGTAGACGCAGGCTTGTATTGCAGTGAGTGTCACGTGACAGTAAACCTCCCTCCCACGCTGAACTGTGGTAACGTGGGGATACGCCGGCGAGAATAAATTGGGCCAACTCGCTCACGCCGGCGGGTTTTATACTTGTAAACCTCGCGCTTTGCTAAAAATCACGCCAAGACTGGTGCGTATTCGAGCATTGCACGAGTAACGAAGGTCGCGAGTGGCGCGGTAGGAGCGTGCACTCGAGGGGGACCTTCAGGTACATGTCGCGTATTCACAGGATGGTACTATAGCGGGTGGCGGTCGGGAAAGAGTGTGCGGGGTAGTCGATACATTTATAAATTTCGTAAATAAATGTGTACATACTTTTAAATTGTATGGGTACTTAATTCCACGATGCCACAGTAACCCTGCCCTCAAAAGGCAGGGCAATAGAATTTGGTACTCGATAAATCACAATTTCCACACCTAACAGATTATGCTGATCGAATAATGTCTATGTATGGTACCACATATGCCTGTGAACAATCATTTTAAATAATGAAATTGCTATTTTAAAAAAGCACAGGGTTCATTTAAGTATTGAACATTTGCGAAAAAGTCTACGAATTTTCGGGATCTCTACAACCTTATTGTGCCAAGGTGGAATCGCATGTAAATAAAAGGATATGCACAGAAAAATAAAAATATAAATAAACACAAACGTTCTTCTATTTATTTATCAAAATCCTGCTTAATCATATTTGTGAAAAGCGTGAAAGCGTTCAGGGCGGCCTTTACTACCTACTTCTCTCTTGTGGCAATCTGAACTGCGCGGAGGGGTGATTTCGTAGTGCTACCCGTGCCACGAACTCCCGCTGGTGGCATGGGCCTTGGCATCACTGATCCAGTCCCCAAGTTAAAAGTCTTCCGTAAGTCCTTTCAATTATAAACGTAAATTCTGTACTTTTGATGTGTGAATTGATAATATATAATAATATTGAAAACGAAGGGGCTTTAAAAATTGAAACCCAATTCTTCGTCGTAGGGAACTTGCAGGGATGGTCATGGGCAAGGCGCGCGCGCACCTTGTGACCAACTGATGTAGGTATTTCTCAGATATCCGTCAAACTATGAAAAAATTCACTGAAACAATCAAAACAAGATAATATCTAGAATGGTCTTGAGCAGCCACTTGGTTGTTGCCGAAAATCCACTATCCGAATTATAAATTTGAACCTCTCGGTATACTACAGTACTTACACAATACATTTATCTAGACCAGTAGTCGGCTGGGAGTTAGTTACATGCACGTATGCCTATGAATATGTAACTCTATGCATGTGTGTGTCCATGAACGATCCTGAATGTTAATGACAGTCAAATGAAAAGGCGTCATAGCGCATCAACGCGAAGACAAAATTCGAAAGAATCCATCATACAAGAATAGCACGACCATTCTGGTGCACAACAATCAAAACTGTCTTAATCAAGGTTTAGATGACTGCCATTTTCACAATGCTCATATACTATTAATTCTATCTACGTTATACAATACGGAAAGAACGTCCAGCACTACCGGAAAATGCCACATTCCTCCATGAGAACGGTATAGTGCATTACGCCGTAATTCTTACAGACCTTTCGCAGCGATGAGATATTTGCCTGGGTTAGGAATTAATTCGAGCACTAAGGTTTCCGAATCCTACACCTTAAAAACTACCCTGCGACGGACCTTTAGGAGTTAAGCTTTATGTAAACTATACAAAAAGTTGAAACATCAGTTTAATTCCCAAAGCCTCGATTGATTAGTAATTCCGGCCGCGTCAACAGCTAGGGTCATTAGTCCCGTAAGTGTAGTGCATTTCTTAATGTAGGAGGTGGCGGTGATCGTCCTCTGCTAGATGGAGAGATCCGGCGCCAAAATATGACGGCTTACGGGGATTTTCACCTAAACCAGTTGTCATCCACCAGCGAGGCACCGCCCCAACCGGGGCAATCTCTAAACTATTGAAAAGTGCGGTAATGTGAAAGTAAGAGGTGAGGATAGAACAAAGACGAAGGATGGATCGCGCCCGGCCATGGCGCGTTCTTTTACTGCTCCAGCATTCACCTGGTGTTGATCGGAGAAACCAAGGAAAACTACCGATCAGAGCAGCCGGCCGCTATATTCCTCAGCGGCTGAATTCGACCCAGCTGTCTAGCTAGTGTCAAAAATCCTGCCACTGTCGGGACGCGAACCCGAGGCCCTCCCGGTGAGAGGCATAGCAGAAACATCAAATGATGCCCTAAGCCACCTTTGTCGGTCCACCTCCTCGCGTTCGGCAACATCAATCGAACAATATTCAGTTGGGGTAGTTGGGGGAAATCCTGTGTACCATTTAGGAACTAGCATTCGTCACAGACGGACGGACAGACTTTTCGAAATAACACGTTTATCACGAAATATCACGGACACTCGGTACGTATTTCCGTCAACATCGGGTTTTTGAATTTCATAACTATCTATACTATACCTATATACAATGTAAATATTCGAAAAAGTAAACGTGGGCATTTACAGTTTCACAGATGGCATAGCTGCCATTACAAAAAGTGAATATGATCTGCGAGATGGGTAGAGAAATGAAAGAGGAATTCCATATTAACAACAAAAGACAAAATAAAATTCTTATATGCAGCAAAGGCAAAAACAAAAATAAAAGTGAAAATGAAGTAATTAAGTGGAAGAATTGAAATAGTACATAGCGAACCGTTCACCTCCCAACCCAGTCGTTGCAAGGTCTCCGTCGCAACGGCTGAGAGCGTAGCCGCAGCGGGATGGCACCGCACTTCCTTTTCTCCACGAGCCAGCATCGATTTGCTCGAGAACCTTCGCCAACCAATAAACATCTCAGTACTGAAGCACTGTATTTTCATTACAACTGGGTAGTATTCCATATTACACTCTAAATGAGTCGTCACGAATTGTAAATATTTGATCCCTCCGGGATCAGAGCCCCGGTCCCCGGTCCTTGTTATCCAGACACGCTCTCTTGAGATACAGAATCAAACATTCGTGACAATTTAACCATCGTACAGCGATCGGCGATCTCTTACTCGATGCAATTGCCCCGAAGGGTAGCGAACGAAGTGAATGGTTCGCGCATTGTACGCTACCAACAGGAGGAGACGGGTTTTGTCATTACACACAATCTGTTACCAACAGAGTGGATCAGTGCTAATGCATCTCATAATGCGTTTGGCTATAATCCATATTCAGTAGGAGTATGTGGTACATTAGCAATGTTTCACCAATTTGGCAACAAATGTTTCTAAATTATACAATGTATACGTGGAGTATACGATGTTCAAGAGTTGGAGAATGTGTTTATTATGATTTGAAGTATCAAATTTTGAGACCTCAAAAGAAAAAAGTCCACACGCATTAGAGTGTGCAATTTTCAACGAATAGAGTGGTGCACAAGTGGAATGATCTACCATCTTCATGTGTGGACACAGATAGTGTGAAATCTCTTTAACGTATTAATGAATTTTATAGTATACTGTTCTGAAATTAAATCAGATGTAAATTTGAACCTGGAATATTCTTATTAACCTACAATTGTGTGTACTATCAGCTATGGATGCCGTCATAATGAAATTATTATTATCATTATCATGGACAACTGCGTTAGGTTCGATTGTTACCCTATAATGCGCTAGTCATTCCGTTTCGAAAAATTACACCCTTCAAGATAGGTGTACCGTATATTTCATGTTTTCATCAGTAGGGATGAAATTTATATCACTAATATCGAATATGTTTTCATATAGACAATACAAAACTTCGAAAATGTGCACTAAATTATGCACTATAAAACAGCATTAACCCTTCATAACTTTACACACACTACATATATACGGCAATTGACTCTTATCTCTTATGTTAGGGTAATGAAGTAACATACGTATCATGTAGCAAAGTTGCAAAGAGTGTTTCGTACTGCTCCGGCATTCGCCTGATGTTTATAAGAAAAACACAGAAAACTACCGATCAGAGCAGCCAGCCCATAGAATTCTCTTCCACACGGGCTGAATTCGTCCTAGGTACATATACTGCGATTTATGCATGTCAGCCCCTGACAGGTATCAGCTGTCGACTGTTTCATCCAATCGGAAGCTTGAACGTCACCATAGTGACGTCGCTATAGTAATGGTCAAGCTACCGATTGAATGAATCTCTCAACAGCTGATACCTGCCAGAGACAGAGTTGCGAAATTCCCAGTATAGCTAGTGTCGAAAATCCTACCACCGTCGGGACTCTTTAACGAGCTCCCAGTCATAGGCATTGCACTAACTTCAACTGACGCCACAAGCCACCTAAGACAAGACAAGACAAGACAAGACAAGACAAGACAAGACCAAAAAAAAAAAAAAAGAAAAAAAAAAAAAAAAAAAAAAAAAGCAGAATGTTGTTTTTATATCACCATATGCTGCATCAGAATTTCTCGTGGGTGGCGTGGCCTTCTGGGGGATGGGGGGGGATTTTTAGCGACGCATCTAATGGAGTAAAACCTAATCAGCCTTCAGTAGCAGCCGAGGCAGGGAAGCATCAGGACATTGTCCTCAGACTTTTGTGAGAAATTAACTATTTGCTTTTGTTATATCAGGCTCAAATACTTAGATCTAAAGACTGTAAAATGTGACTGACAAGCTAACGCACAATTTGCAATCATGAATCTTAAAGATTTTTGTTTGAGTTATTTGCCAGAGTATCGAAAAGTTTCTATTGAAACTGCAATACTGTTAGTGCAGTTTTTATCAACATTTCTCTGATGGGAATCTGAGCTTTCTATGCTATTTCTCTTGCTTATGTCAAATCTTAAATATCGTTAAAGATTGGACATTTAAAGTGATTTCAGATGTACAATTGAGGGTGACAGCGCAATAGTGGCCTCTCCCACATTTTTAGGAAATTGCGTTCTCTGTGTTAATCACATCTTAATCTCCCTAACTTCAACGTATAACAGTTTCAGCATGTTTGCGTCTATAGTTTTCAAGTTATAATTACAAAAAGAACTATTGCACTCAGCTTACGATTACATTTCTTGGTGCAATTGTGGCCTAAGCATAGGCGATGCTGTTTTACACAAGATGTAATCCACCACAAATGTTTAGTCAGTGGTCATTCTTACATAATATCATAATATGAAAACACTTACAAATGAGTGTTTAATTTTGCCAATAACTTCATCAGGCATTTTCTCCAAACACAGGATCTGGGGATAGGCCACTATTGCACTGACACCCTCAATTATCACAATGAACTACATATACAGGAAAACATGTAAAGACAAACAGTGCCATTGATGTTATGTTACAAGAAAAAAGTGACTGTTCAATAATATATACAATAAAACTATACAAACCACATTTAAAGCTAATCATTTTAACCTGAATGAATGACTTAAGTTTCCCTTCCTCTACAATATACAATATATAATGGGGAGGAGTGACCTCAATCAAGTGACCGGGTTGAAGCTCTAGAAGGTTGACAACTGCTGTGCTACATAATAGAATGGTTAATTACATTGTAAACTACCATGTATATTCTTCATTTTAAACAGTGTAATTTTAAAAACAGCTTTCCTATAGTCCATTCGAAATGATACGAATGATACATCTTCACCATAGTTTTTTGTATTATTAACAGTTCAAGAATTCAGATCTTGTATTCAATGAAGTACAAGTTGATGGTGCCACCTCTCGTGTTTAAGAAACTGCAAAATAGGTGATTCAAACTCTGTCCTATTGCATATCTAGATGCTGCCACTTGGGGCCAACGTTTCTTTTTCCACTGGTAAGCAGATTCAGTTAATAGAACATAATTTTTGCAATTCACTTTGATAATTCAGATGATACTTTCAAATTTCATCACTAAGATTGCCTTTTACATTTCCATGCATCAGAATTTATTTTCATGATTATTTAGAATAACCAACTAATCCCTTTACATATCCCCTCTGAACACTTTATTTTTGTGACATCTTTGTTTTGACTTCAAGTAATATTTTTGAACATTACAATATATTTGCATTTGTTATATGCAGATAATTTCTTCAAAGCATTCTAATTTTTGTTTCTGTGCTCATCTTTATTGGAATGAATTTAAAAGTATCACAAGGATCAACTATGACCCATTTAAACATGTTTCTCTAGTATCATACAATTTGATCAGTTTAATTGTTAATTGACACTAAAAAACAGTACACATTCATACCTCACAAAGGACCCACTTTTTATCTTATAGATTAGAATTAATTACACAAAACTCTTGGCTTAAGAAATTTTGCAATTACATTACAAATCACATAAGACATTAAAGAAATATTGAGTAATGTAAAGGAAACAAATACTTGGTGTAAGCATATAGATTACTTATCTATTTGATAAAGAACATCACCTCTGAAGGGATGGCTCAAATTTCAGTTTTCAAGAAAATCTCTGTTCAAGTAGACAATACAATACTTTAAGAAACAGCACAACAGAAAATGAAGAAATTCTAGAGTATATTTTCTCATTAAAAATGAAATGATATTTCAAATTAATTGTACACAAAATGAGATACAAAAACAAAATATTACTACGGAAAAAGCTATAGCTGAATTACAACAATCAATTTGCAAAGCAGTAAAAAATTAAAAGACAAAGAATTCCAAGAAAAGAGAAAAATTTTAACTGAATATTTTTAAACAGCATATCTCAATGAATATGAACTACCTGCCTTATTAAACAAATCTCAAAAGTAAAAGAAACAGGAACATAAGTAATTCAATACAAAAACATTAAACCCTTGCAATTAAAACCATGTAATAAATAAATCTTGATAAAGCATACACATTTCCTGCCAAAGAACTGATATTAATCTAATGTACAGATGTGGAAAGAAATAGATTTGTTTATGAAAATACATACTGAGCCAACTATAAAAAAGACACCAATTGTTATGTACTTACAATAAAAATTAACATACAGAAAAAATTGAGTAAAACTGTAACCTACATGAATCTTTGTAGCATAACTATTACAAATTGCTGCTGATAAAAAGTTTTTATTTTCTTTTTTATTATGTCATTTCATTCACTTTCATAAGAGTTTCTAGGCATCCACAATCTACATATTACATGCCTTTATATTTTGTTTAATTTGTATTGATGAATGTAAGCATATTTATCATCCATAATGCCAAAGTCATTAAAGATTTAAGAAATAAAAAAATACAATTCTGTTGAGATTGTTCCTATTATTTTTATCAGTACCATTTTGAGGTTACTGATTTCATATTTTATGAAGTACTGGAAGGATAAGGATAAAAATACAATGAATTTAATATTATGAAATCTAGTTTGTATGGTATCTTAGATCTAATTAGCCCAAATCTAATGTTCAAGAAAAATCACAATTGTCAGGCATAATCTTTTAAACATAGAATCTCTTTAGAAACGTTCATCAATAATTTGCTTTTCATAGTAATTTCAATTCCTTACTTCGTAAGTTTAATTAAATTCAAAGTCACAAATACGTGACACGGTACAATAAATCATTATATTTGATGCATATCTTTTTATTTTCAAAATAGAATTGAAATCACGCTTCGCGATTGCTGGCTGTAATGTATTAACATTCGATCGACAGAACACGACATCTCCAGACTTCAAATTTGGCGCACTACTTGATCAATAGTAAGGGCTTCTCGGAACTCGAACAAACAGTATGGCTGGCCCAGGTCGTACGTAATCCTCGTGATGCTACCATGGTAATTCGTGTAAAACAGATCTGAGCAGACAGCCACAAGAATTGAGTGGTGAAGAGATGCACATTTAGGAGAACACAGTCAATGAATCACTGGAACTTATGGAGTTTGAATCAAGAACATGCAGAACTAACCTTTCTGATCCTTTCAACTGAGAGTTGGATTTCACACGAAATGGTTTGCTGAACATATTAAATTGCTGGTGAGTACAGTGATGTAACTTTGACACAAATTTGTTCCAGATTCCACTAAACACACCGTTACGAATACAATAAAGTATTTTGTTCCAAAAGATCACTCGTCCAGTCTAATAATTTTGTCTAGCCGTACCGTACGTACACGAATATAAAGACACTTTCTCAAATTGCACCCGTCGAATTGAACGAATAAATTCGTTTCCACCTTCCGACACTTGTCTACCTTCTGCTCTTTCTACTCGGTCACTGATGTATTCGAATTTGAGTTCTCCGTTGTCTTAAATTCCAAGGAATATTTATTTACCCATAGTATATCGAGCTGAGCACGGCCCACTGGTGGGTTGACATTGCTGTCGTGTCCAGTAGTTCTCGTGAGTTCGTGTTATATCTATTCTACATGTTGATGGAGGGCGCATCACGGCTGCCTGTGTTTCGTTCCGATGACTTGTGTGGTGCATTTATGCTTTTAAGGTAACTGATACCGTAAGTTAAAAATCAGGATCTAAGATACCGGTTTATTATTAGTTTACTCCATTGTACAGTATTCTGTGCGTATACCCCTTGCGTGAATGGAACACGTTAACGCAATGCGGTGTTGTCAAGTATATAAGTATAACAGCTGATCCAGAGATGGTCGTACCGGTACCCGCGTATTCTAGTTACTTCTGCTCGGGTAAAAATATCGTCAAATATAAGGAAAATGAGATGTCGGAAAAGTTAGTCCATCAATTACTTTTATATCTTTATTTTTTATATGTATGCCCTCACAATGCTATAATAGATTTGTGGAAAGCAAATCTAAGGAGGCGAAAATATAAATATTGAAAATATTGTCCAAGATGTTTTTGAAAGTATTGATTAATAAGAAGCTTTCATTTTTCTGCATTTCTTAATATATAACTATGTAGATAATTCAAATTACATTGAAAGAAAAAAAGAAGGAATGGGTGCAATTTTCCATTAGAAAGTATAAATTGACTATCTAATAACCGTCATGGTACTCTTGTAGATTGGCTTCACCAGAAAATTAATATTATTTCTGTATTACAATCTTGATTTTTTACATTATAATTCTTACTATAGTCTCCTCTGTTGTGTTCATTGATTTCCTGTGTATGAATTTATGAAGAGCAAGAGAGTTCATTGAAAAATAAATTGGAAGAATCAAGCTTATTAAGTTTTGTATTGTTTTAATTGAGTAGCGGGAAATATATAATTTATTGCAGTTTGTAGTTGCTCTGACTTGAAGGTGATTGATAGACTTATTGAAAAGCCAAAAATCTGGCTTTTTTTTTATAAGATCCTATTTTTAGTTTCATTCAATAATAATTGGAGATTAAAACCTTTTTAAATGCTATAAGCATGTGTAAGTAGTAAGTAGGTCTTCAAATATTTCGCACCTATGAGAACAAGCAACTGCCATATGTTCAGTTATATTATGTTAATGTTTGACTTTTTTAGCATTAAAATCAAAATAAATTGTTTATTTCTTATAAACATTGCCTATGAGGGAAAATCCATTTAAAAATATTTTAAATAATTACAAAGCGATAAAAGGTTTAGTAATCCCAACTATTAAAATCAAATGTCCCTTGAATAAGTAACTTGAAAAACGAAGATAAATGCTCGTGTGTTATAGTATTATTTGTCTTTGTTTTGAATAATTTGTTGCTATGAGTGAATATGTGAAGATGTAGTGAATAATTGTTTTTAATAATTATCTTATTCATTTTGATTTAATATTCCAGATAATTGTTGTAGAAAACATATTGTAAAGTTGAAATGTTATTTTGGTGTATACATAACTTGCAAACAGGTGTTCCTTTGAAACAAATTTCTCTGCAAAATCACTGAAAAATGGACATAGTCCTTCAAGAAATGTGCATGTGAATTGTTCTGAAGAATAGAGTATATTGTTAATATTTTTGTTAGTGTATGAATGAGATTGTACACATGCATAATGTACTGGTTTTCGCTGTACATCTTGTTATTTGCCTTTGTTGAAGAGCATAATTTTATTTACTTCCTGATGTCAAACCAAACATGAGGGACTTAAAACTAAGGGATACAAGTGCCGAAAATTAAGTTTTGAGAAAACATGACGGGAAAATAAGCCAATATTTGGTTGAAATTTTGTTTTGGTGGTCCATTTCACTTGCTTTTTTTTTTTTATTTTGTGTGTGTGTAGCATGATTACTCAGAGTGCAGGTGTGGAGAGGGCAACATATTTGGAGATGTTATTGGCATAAATATACTTTGTTAATTTTGTATTGGCTGAACTCCAGGTGGCTTCATGTAAATTGTTGAAGCCGAGGACCAGAGTCTCACCATTGACATGGAACTGTGATTGCGAGACAAGGCAACTTGGCTGTAAAAGTATTTTGTAATTAAACTGTGCCGGAATTTTGCAGTTTCCAGAGTGAACGTTAATTTTGAATTACCTTACCAATATGACAAAGAACATGCACAATACAATAAAACGACAGCACTCACAAGCAATTTCGCTCAGCTAAAGTGAGGTTTTAACCCAGTTTTTCACTGGTTCTCTTCAAACTTTCCAAATGTCAGCACTGATCACTTGCATATTCTTACCTCTGGATTTTAACATCTGAGAAGTATACATTTTTTGTAATACATCATGAAATAATCTTTTCAACAAAATGCTTTGGAAGTCTTCAGTTTTTGACTCTTCATTTTTGTGAGAGGTGTTGTTTAGAACTGTAGCACAACTAGATTGAAATTAGATAATTTTACTTTGTATATTTCATGATGATCGGGATGAGTATTTATGCAACACTTTTTCTGTTGAAGAGATACTTTAAAATTAATTATTTCATTCTTTTGAGAATTAAGCTGAAGTGGATTTTAAGAGAAGTACTACATATTATTACAGAGACTAATTTTGACATGTAATTGAAGTTATTTATCTACAATAGCAATTGTGAACTAAAAACTAGAAAATGTACAAAGTTTGATTTGTTTAAATAATAATAACAACAACAACAGCAATCCCACATGTGATATGATGTACAGTTGTTTAATTATAACTTGTTTAAAACATCATCATTTCATGCCACCAACTACTCCACACTGATTATCTTAAGGAGATCCAACATCAATATGAGGAGAATCCAGAAATATAGAAAGTATATTTCCATTTTGCATAAACAAATCCTGACACCATAGATAAATGCTACTTTTCTTTCCTCTTGAATGTGTGGAAATTTGTTCTGAGATTAAAATGTGAAACCCTGAATTTGTTTCCTAGATTTTTTGTTTTATTCATGAATGTTATTTTCTTGTAAAAAGATATGTATTCTGTTTCGGAAATCACTTTGTTAATCTCTTATAGGAAGTTAGCATTGAAGGGATATGAGAAGGTAATGTCATGAAGTAATAGACGATTGATCTCATGTTAGAAGAAATGGAATTTTCTGATTATCTATGCTGTATACATTTGCAGTGAAGTGCAATGTTTAACATTAATTTCATGTGGAATAACTGAACATATTTCTGATGAAATGGAAATGGGAAGTTATCTTAGTAGCATCAGTATCTTCACTGGTCCACAATAACATTTAGAAATTGCATAATATGTGTAGCTATTAAATAACAATAAAGAAAAAACTCAAAATATGATTTTTGTGATAATCAACCATTTTTTGTTTGTGGATGTGCAAGATCAAATGTCTTTTTTTCTCCTCCATAAATAGTCCGTAAATTTCCCAGAATCTTTAGTGCAATGCATATTTTTATATATTGTAAATAATTGTATAAATAAATATAATCCAAAATTCTGTCTGCAACTGTTATAAGATGGAATCCATTGTTCAGCTGATACCAATGAATTGGGTATTTAATAGGTAAAATTTCCTTGAAACAGATCAATGTTAGACTACCTTAAATTTACTGCTTCTATTTCGTCAAGAAGGCTTGAGTGTCTTGCGACCTCTGCTTGTTTGCATGCTGGAGCTTCTGCAACGTTTGCTTCCGCCTTATTGACACGGGGCTGCCTGGGGACTCCCGAATCCTGAGTACTTCCACAAAACATTGAAACAGGAAATTGGTGTAAGTGACCAGAGGAGAAGGGAAAATTTTCCAGCCATATCGAAATGCCTTTTACCAGATTCTCGATCTGCCGTTCCCTTGTATTGCATTGTCTCATCTTATTTTATTAATTGGCTGATAGGCAACCGGTTTAAACAGTGCTGTTGAACGGGTTCCGTATTTTGCGCCGTTGCTTAACTGCAGGTCTAAAATGCAGTAAGGCTGGCGTAAGCTGAGGGCGTTAGTTGAAGTTATTGATAAAATAGCATATAAGTAAATATTTTAATGGATTATTGTGAGAGCAATCCCGTTATCTCGTAATACTATGCATGTGTGTGATAATGGAATTTCTATTTGTTGAAGAATGACTGAAAGTGTTTAAATAAAGCTTGTTTTCTCAAATAATAGCTAGTAGGAAAACCCCTGGCACGTGAAAATTCCCATCTTCATGCTGCTACAAAAGTATACAGTTATTTTTTATTGCGCTTTAATTATTATTAAGAACTTTCTCTTGGATTTCATTTTTGTTTCTTGTCTATTTCTTCAGCTCAAATTGACTTTCCTGTTAGGGATTTTGATGGCAAACTAACTAGCAAGTTCTGTAGATTCGTTCATTTATTATGTCTCAAGCTTACCCCGTGTACGTTACCGCCTTTGCACGAGGGATGAGACATGGAATTTTAAAAAAAATGCTGACTCAGACATGAATGTTGAATTTTATGATGTGGTGTACATACAAGGTTCTAAATTACTTAGTATTTCAAAGTAAATCATCAACAAATGCATAGAGAAAATTTGGAAATTAATCGGCCAGACGTATTGCGAAAGCATATTTCTGGATATTATAGCAATCGGATCCTACGTTGCAAATTCCCATTGTAGGTACATTGGAAATATCACTCATAGTCCAATGTTTTTGACCTAACTGGTTACACTCTATTGCTGCGTCTTTTTATCATATTGAGACGTCTGTATTGTAATACGATGGTTACTCACAAATCATGACATCTATTTTTCCCCGATATGCGGGTCAAGCAAGAAACGTTAAAATGTGCCATTGGAAGGTCACATCTGGAGATATCGAATGCTTACATTTTGAACAACAGATCTTTATCTGGTTTAGTGAAAGAGACAAAATAATCTACATCAATCTTTCGTTACACATGTGTTTATTTCTCTGACCATAACGTGTACTAACATATTATACACACATACGTATATCTGCAGTTCTTATGATTGAACAAGCAGCGTTATCTCAGCGGCAGGTTGCCTCCGCAGCGTCGTTGATCCGGGGTCCTCAGGCCGAGTGCCGACGGTGGCGGGTTTTCGACATTAGTTACAGAGCTGGTTCAAACTCGACTGTCTGGCGGAAGATTCTAGCTGTGGATTGTTCCGATTGGTAGTTTTTCGTGGCTTCTCCGATCAATATCAATCAATACTGGAGTGTGGCCTCAATAAACGGACAGCGAGTGATCTTTCCTGCCTCATCAGTGTCCCATTCACTACCCTTACACACACGTGCACTACACTACCCGTGCATCTCAAGTGGCCAGTCCGGCTTACCTCAGCAGGGGATGATAATTGGAGGTGAAAACCCTATATGCTTGTGTGTAGGTCGACGCCGGATCTCCACTTACAGCGGGATATGTACGCCACCACCTTCCGGGATGTAATTTGCATTATACCTACAGAACTAATGATTCAAGGAGTTGACACACCCGAAATCAATATTCACTCACTCACCAAATGATTGAAACAAGTGGTTGATCAGCTTACTGCGCGGAATACTCTTTCGGAAATTTGTTAAGAAGCACGTTGACAAAGCGATGCAAAGTGTGAAGAGTTTCATGGCGAGGCGTGCTTGTGATAGATTCTTCGAAAGACCGTAGATGCATACGTATGCGCACGTAAATTTACTATCTGTGCAATGGTTCCCATTTTTTTTCTCACAAGGCCCTTTTAAAATTACTTTCAATGGAGACAGATTCTATCGCATGTCTTACAATCTCAAAGTTAAGTTTTTAGGGCTAGAGTGCCTGGGGATTGAGTGATTGATGTTTCCGCGCACTGAACTGCTTTGTCCGTTAGCCTTTTATGTAGTGAATGTTTTTATGCCTGAGTGGCTCTCTCACTGGATGGTATGTGGCGCCGACCTGCATTCTCCTCCGGACAGCGACTGTATTCGACCTAGCTATAGCTATAGCTAATATGGAAAGTCGTCACCGTCGGGACTCGAACACTCTGACTTCGCGGTCAGAGTCGCTGCAGAGACGACAATGCTGGGTCAGAGCTAAATTCAGCCGGTAAATTACTTCGGACGGGGTTAGAATATAGGTAGAAAAGGAATGTATAGTAAAAAAAATTAAACAATTGTGCAATGTTCTTGCAATTATATTTTTGAAATAAGTCGCAATTTTGAATATTTTCACGGAACGGCATCGGAGCCTCCCGGAAGTGCACACAGCCCTACATCTCCGCGAAGCACAGATTGGGAACAGCTGAATTGCAAGTATAAGCACATTCTAAGCGAATGAAGTCTCTTATTTGGTCACTTTCCCTAACCTAATACAGATGTTCGTTTAAAATGCTTTCCATTAAACATTTATCTATATCGCTAATTTCCGATGTGCGCAGAAGTTGATAGGAAACTATCCAGCCCCCAGCCATGTAAAAGTTGTCTATGGTTTTGTTTGATGCCCAAGAACTCGGGGAAAATCAAAAAACTATGAAACAGTTTCGAATTTGACTCTAAAAGAAAATATTTTGTCGTGTTAATCAGCCTATTCTCATATAGCGCGCATCAACTTAATTTTCATACCCACTGCGTCATTGCTTTCGATGCAGATGACGCGATGCGACATCTAGGCTCCAAGGAAGAGATCGTCTGCAATTAAAGATTTACTATTCGCGTGTTGAGTTATAAAAAATACTCTTTTGGTATTCTTGGTACGTAAAGAATTGTTGTACCGTGTACAGCATGTCCCTTTTCGTGCGTAAAAAGCGCGCAGTTGGTGATCTATATAACAAAACAAAAACTTCCTTCGATAAAAACGTGTATTACACTTACGGGACTAATGCCCTTAGTTGACGCGCCCGCATAGCTAATCAATCAGTTCTCATCTGATCCTCATAATCGAAAAAAAGGTTACCTTACCTTTTTCAGTAATCCTCGAATTATCAAATTTTAGTATTCGCCGGGAAAATTATTTTTCGGCAATTAGCTTTCAATTTAAAGATTACGTCGCCGTCTCAATGTATTACCTCTTAGGTTAGGTTTGTTACTTGTTTACATTGTTGCTGTAGGAGTACTGAGAGTTCTGATATTTGTAGACCAAACCATTTTCTACAAGACCCCCTTCATGTCTCCTTACATGTATAGACTTATTACTTAATACAATGTGTATGCATGTATATGCTTATTATATAATAGAAGTGACTTTACAAAGTCCGTTGCTCTAGTTCTCAGGAGACAATAAATTGTGTAATCCCCATTATTGTAATGATTCTCCGCAATTAACTGTTCAGGTCTGTGAGAGTTTGTTTAAATGTTCGCGAACGTGTGATGTTAAAGTATCTTATCCTGAAAAGAAGAAAACAAAACTGAATAGCATACAATTGCCTAGTAAATGCGAATGCTGCCACAACTTATTTAATATTAATTTTCAATAAATTTGAATTCACTAACTTCATTAATGGTTGTTAGAATTCTTGGAACTAGAGATAAATACATAATTCGTAGTAATATTGCGAAGACGCCACTAATTCACATGGCCATACCATGAATTTGTCCTGCACGTATCGTTGCGTGACTGTGACATCGATTTTCAGGCTACAGTAGATAGTGGAAGGACTTCACCTGTTTTGCTTGTACGCCGGAGTTGTGGCGGAGTTAGCGTGATGATCCTATCAGAACCTTGATGCAGGTGACTCACTTTGCGGCAGCTCCATCTGCTGAAAATTGTGTCAATATTTCAAAAGATGACGACCTCGGCTAAGTTTTTAAAAATGACATCTCGTAATTTTACTACGGAATTAGTATCAAAATAAACATAGAACATATAACCCCTCCAGTGTCTGATTTCCGTACCCCTTCCTGTTCTCCAAATAAAATGTTAGATGTTATTTAAATTATTGCCCTAATTCGTTTCTTCACAAATAGTTAATTATTCGTAATATATTATTATGGTTTGAAATATACAATGTCAATCTGCATATACAGGTAACACCTATAAAAGTAGCAATGGAATGTTTTTCACATAAGTGTCTGCTTCTTCAGAGTTCCCCATTGCCATTCAATATGCCTCTGATCATGACTTACAAGTCGAGTGAGGCTGGAAAAAAAAGAAAAACAAATCCCGAGTTCAGATTTTTATAATATTCGAGTTATATAATAGTATTAATGTTTCTATGGAAATCTGCATACCGTACCGCAAGTCTAGTGGTTTGTTTATTGCATCTGTATAGTTAGACCTACAATCATATGTGCTTTTGAACTTGCCTCAATTTCCCAGAGGTCATGTGCCTTCAACAATAACCGTGCAATTAGATTTGCAATTTGAAATTGGAGGGTCGCCTTCAGTAGAGTTCGGGCAATCATGGCGTCACGAAACGATGTTTTGGGTGCGGCCTGTGGTGTAGTGGTCAGATCACTAACATTCGACTTCTGATTACCGACGTTTAAAATGCGGGCCAATCCATTTAACGTGGGGTGGGCAAAGCGAGTTCGCGGCTGGTTTTCTCGGAGTTCTCCCGTTGACCCAGCCTCTCCTTCCATACTTAACTCCCATTATCACTATCGGCCATTCACAAAAGCAATTCTTCCCAGGCATGGCCGAAAAGACAAAGTACTAAGGATTATATTAAAGAAATGCTTATTGGCAACAAAATGTTGAAAAATTCGCTCATATCTAAAGTCGTGTTGGCTTGCATTTGAATATCTCGTTGGAATTCAAAGTGGTGACTTATTTAACTCAGTTCTGTTATAACTTAAGTTGTACAGTTGCTGAACTATACTATTCAAATGATAGTGCAATTCTGTTGCACGTCCAGTTGTATATGTCTAATAACGTTATCGTATTTATAATAACTGAATGTTATATATAAAATTCATACATTTTATTGAAAAGATCACCATTTAGAAAAATGTTTTGGGGCAGGTATGAAATAGCATTATGCTAATTGGGAAACTAAAACAGTGGCATTGACTTTCCGAAATGTAGCAATTTTCACGAATATGATTAATTATTATTCCATTACTTCATTTGACTGCATTTAGTTTGAATGAAATGCACCTTGATTTTGCTAAGTGACTGTTCAATGCATTTTACAAACAAAATACAAATATTTGAAACTAATAAATGTATGTGCTCATTTGTAGGAATTAGTTTCTTTGTATTCAAACAGTGAGGTCTTTACCAAATTTGTACTATCTTCTCAAACACTCTAAAAGTTATGTAACTAAAAAATTTAGAAAGCGGTGTTCTACATTCAATTTTGTTAGTAATGTTTTGAAATGTATTGTTTCTTTTCCTTCTTTGCCATTATCCATATTTTGAATACATTTAGTGCTAAATTCAATTAGACAAATTTAATCTGTTTTTGATGTGTTAAATATTATTTTGTGGATATGTTTAGTTAATTTGCCTCTTATTTCTATATGCCATAATGCATTTTGAAATGTAGAGTTAACTTTTCTTCTCTCCAGATCTCAAAGAAAACACACTTACTTCACGCAGGGGTGAAATGCAAATCGCCATATTGTCGCGGCATGTGATCTGAACTTGGCCGCTCTCTTGTCGCAATAACTTGCGACATATAATTGAGATATATGGAGTTGTTTAAGTCTCCTGTTTCGAAAAATACTCTATACTTCTCTTCAGACGAATGTATTTATAATCGTATGGGTCGGAATGATATTATTTATATTGTATATATAATAAATTATATTAATTTTATAACGCTCATTTTGTTATGTATTTCTAATGTTTTGTTGCTGGACACAACATCTTATTGGAAATAAGTGTCAAAGAGGCGCTTCTTGTGAAGTTCGGCTTCCTAGAAAAGTTGTAACGATGCGACGTATTGTAATCACGTCCCCCTCATAGTTCGTGGCCGTAGTCGTGGAAAGGGGACTTACGTGACGGCCCTGATCAATAGTCGACGACGATTGGCAACGTCCTGTCTCCATGGCAATGATACGAACACGATAGACTACGAGCGGATCGACCACCATTATCATTTTCCATTGCATTCTCTTCTATTCTATTGTATTGGCCATGACGTAGGTAAAGACGTCAATCGGTTATTTATACAGTGTCCACAACACTGCTCCTAGTAGAGCAATATTGGTTATGACTAGGGCCCTATTATTTTCTATTTTCTGTACTGCTGGGAACTCATCAGTGAATCAGGGATTGCATTGGATCGTGGCAAAAAAGCGGACGCCGTGCGGCGGAGCATTTGCAATGAATTTCCTCTCCTTTCTCCTCTTTATTCACGCCAACAAAACAATCATTTAAATCATTTATCTGTTCACATTTCAGTCACATATAGCTCACGATTCTTTTTTTTACTGTTGGTCTCACGTCAGTGGCAACGTCAAAAATGTTGTCGGATAGTAAATCTTAGCCCTTCTGGCATCGCATCATTTAAGTTCCTATCACGTCACGCGGAGGGATGTTTTCGTAGTTAAAAAAAGTTTTAAGTGACAATCTGCGAAATTGTACGTTTGAGAACATTAAATAACTTCGTATATGCGTTGTAGAAATAAATTTTAAGAGTTATTGGTTTGATTGTTTTGAAACGTGTTTTCTCGTAATTTTCTATACTTAAAATGTTGATATTATTTCTTACTTAATAAAATCATTTCCTTATTTTTAGCGATTGTTTTAATTATTTTTCGTTTTGATAAATCCGGGCCGTATTTATGACTATCGCAGAACTGACTTTGCATCGTTTTAGATCTTTTCACAGAGTGAATGAGGATTTTCATGTATTAATTTGATTTTAATTATTTTTAACGAAACTGTTATTCCTTTCAAAAGAAGCACCAATTAGGTGTAACGTCAACAGTGCCCTATTGAAAGTGCAAGAATCCTCCTCCATTGGGAGATTTAACCCAAAAACGAGACTTCAAAGCTTTCGAAATATTGAGTGTTTGAAATGTATTTTAAGTTAGTTTAAATTTAATTTAAATTTGCATGGTTAAAAATCTTAAAATAAAATCACGTAGATTTAGTAGACTTGTTTAGATTTGAATGATTTCGCGAGACAAACGGCCTCGTTCTGGTTTCCTGTCATTCTCTGTTATTAATCCATATAACGTGCTATGTTCTTTCGTAATATTGAATCAATACAATGTTCCCTTGAAATCCGATGCTTCGGAGAGGAAAGAGACGCTTGAGTCTCGGGATTCCCCGTATTAGGTCCCTGTTCCCGACCCTCGTGGTATGCCTGTATAAATTGGGACGGTTTTGGATAAGGCCCTTACATTCTGTTCGTGATCTCTTAATTTGTTAGTGTATAAAACGTGTAAATACGTGTATCTTCTTTTATATAATATCTCACTACATTTTCTTTGACAAAATGTTATTCGACACTTCCTGCGAGCTATCGAAATTCATATAATTTATTCTTAGGCGATCTGTAAAAATAAAATTAATTAATCAATCCCATCTATCTTGTCTACTGCATAAGCCCAAAATAATATCTCATTGGCGATAATTTTGTTGAAGTGCAAAGGGGATACAACTACTAAGCCCCGGTTCCAGACTTCTTTCAAAATGGGATAAACCAGATGATTCTTATGCCGTCTGTGTTGTAATTGGTTGAGATATAAACTTGAACGAATGTAGGCAGTGTTGGTATGTGTACGCCTAATGCAGTTTTAACTTTATCAACTGGATTCGCGTTCGCGACGTAAAAATGAAGAATGCCATTTAATGCAGCATGGTAGTTGATTATGACACTTTTAGATGTCCAAGGTGTTTTGTTGGTACAAAACTTTATTTTATTATGATTTGACAGAAATGCACGCACACACACACACACACACAGTGAAAAAGGGTTCGAACTTGGCTGTTTCAAAGGAATTCTGCCTTGAAGTTACTTTTGCAGTATCAGTTAACATGCATGTTTGGCATTTTGGGTCGATTGTCCAACTTTGCTAGCTGTGTCCCCCATGCCTGGTCCTAGTGTAATTCCCACGGGGGGGGGGTAAGAGAATGTGGCGAACATGACAGTCTTCTCTTCACCGTTACTAGCAAACTCGGCCTGCCTGAGGTTTTCTTTGTCACACGGCTATAGAACAGACGATTTTAAAGGAAAACTACAACTCTTTTTATCCCAACTGGGAATCTAATCCGGGATTGCAACACTGGAAGCAAGAGCGCTGCCCATGAGCCACCCTAGGACTATTTACATGTATGATGTAATAATAGTTTATGTATATTTCATGTTTTTTTACCTTTGTATTTTTCTTCTTTTTCTTTCTTTTTTCCCTTTCTTCCTTTTTCGTTTCTTTCTTATTTCTTCCTCTGCCGTTTCCATAATTATTCTTCTATCTTATGTTCTTGGTAAGTAGAAATATATTTGTGATTTATTGGACTGTAATAGTTCATCAAATCAAGGATATTTGAGAGGAAAATAATTAGTCTATGGCAATAAACATTATGTTTGTTTTTTTTCTCATAGGACATGTTTGTTTCAGGTTGTGATCCAACCCAATTGTAATGGAGAATAAATCAAAATTGTTTTTTCGATGTACAACACAATTAGTTGTCCATGAAGATATTACAGAATCGTCAAACCAAAGAACACAAAAAACTATACTACAAATTACTGAAATAATAAACAATTAATTTCAGAATACAGGTTAGTAGCCTTTAACTTAGTCTTAGTGTGAAGCCAATTAAAAATGTTATATAGTATATAGTGACATTCAACAGAATAATAAATCCATTGCAAAATGGCACCCATGCGAACAATTTTTTATTGTGTTTAAATTAAATTCTAACATCTGGAGAAATGAAAACAAAACTGCAGGATATATAATGTACACAATTTTGAAGTGGGAGTTCATCGCACCATACTCACTAACTCCACGCTCACTAACTTCGCAACGGGCTGGTTCGTCATAAAGGCCATGTTCGCAGCTAAAGTGTTTTAATGTGTAATTTAGTATTGATGATGGTAAAAATAAAAATGAAATTATACAAGTAGTCCTAATGAAAGAACTGGCAAATGCATATTTATTACAAAAATTTTACATTTAATATCCACATCCATTGTGGAAATTTCAAAGCTATTCATTGAGCCCCTATTTATTTTGTTTAGTTCTAAACACTCCATGACTGCTTATGAGGTAGATTTGCTAAGGCAGGCACTCTGCTTGAGGGATGCTAATCAGCAATTTACTTATTATGAATGGTGTGGTTAACTGTTTCTAAGAATCGAAATCATGTGAAGACTACTTGAGACCTCGGAATTCAGCGGATTTCATACGCGCTCATGGCTCAGTGGCGAAGTCGCTTGCCTTTCACCACTGAATATCCCGGTTCGATACTCAGTCCCCGTATAACCTCATGTGAAATTTGTTACGACAAAACGAGTTAGCATGCTTCACAGGAGCTAGTCCAACCCTTGTGACGCGTCCTAAAACTCTACCCGTATCCGTATTCCTTCACAGTTCTGACCGATAGGTAGATGACGCAGGCGCGTGCGAGACGCGAGCGCAAAGACGCTACCTATCGGTGTTTCCCCTGACGTGACTTGACTACCCAGCGGCCCCTAGAGGGTGCTGGCTATGTAATAAAAAGGAGGATTACTCGTACGAAGTAATTAACGGAGGATTATAGTGCGGTCAACGCTCTTACGAGCTAGGTAGAGCTTACGCGTAGACTGTATAGACGCAACAAACTGAAGGGGGAAAAGGCCACGAAAACATCCGATCGTAGAAAATCACCGAATGAAGAGTAGCGACCGGAGAAGAAATAATGGGGGAAGCAATCTCATCCCGGAATTAGAATGCCAGCGCTCGACAGAGTGCCCCGCCCAAAGAAAGAAAGAAAGAAAGAAATCTTTCAACTATAGTCAACTATAGCCAACAGTGCTATCACCATCTAAACAGCGGATTTGGAAGGAACAAAGTCTACGCAAAGTCTTGCAAAGTCTACGTAATCGCTGAGGAACTCGACATGACCATCAACCCGCATTCACCGTGAAACATTGTTTGGAGAAAAAGATCAACCTCCGAAGATAAGAGCTTGAAGAAAGTGAAAGAAGGCACTTTGAAGAAACCAAGAGAACCGTACTTGTCATACATTATACCTATATACCAGATCTGAAGTCATAGGTAGTAGACATTGTCGTCTAGAAGACCAGTAAGTGGACACTGAAACAACGATTAATGCTTTCAGAAACTCGAAGGCTACTAGTCACAAGTCGAGATCCAGCTGGTCCACAGTCGCATTATTTCCAAATGTCTTATCTTTTACCTGAACAGGCGCGGACCCACGGGGTGGGAAATGAGGGCCCACGCCCCCCGCTAATTTGTTTCCGTATTTGTACTATTAGTTTTAACTTGTCACGAAACTTTCAAGCAAACTATTATCGGATAATCAGTAAGAGGAAGCTCATCGCAACATGAGCTGAGTGTAGTCTGCGACATTTAACTAAATCTGTAAAGCGACATGTAACTAAATCTGTTCTTGTTAGCCAACGCTCACTGTTGGCATTTGGTGACGCGCCGACATCCTAACTTTCCCTTCAGCTTGTAGCCGACAATGGTCAAGCGCGTAGGTGGCGAATCAGTTGCTCATTTAGCGTTACTCAGGGGACACGTGTGGTAGACCACGGACGCGAGCAAATTTGTCCCCATTGTGAATTATTATTATTATTATTATTATTATTATTATTATTATTATTATTATTATTATTATTATTAGGTGATAGGATATTGGGGAAAGGTGATAGTGGACTTTTTGAACCATCCCAGCATTCGCCTTATGACTGAGGGAAACCACGAAAATCCCGGTCAGGATGGCCGACCCGGGAATCGAACACGGACCTCCCGATTGCGAAGTCAGCGCGCTACGCACTGAACCACTTCGCTCGGTGAAAAAAATCTGTAATATGACACATTTAATCAAAACATGTTGAATTACTCTTCCCAACATTTGTGTCTGGATCCGCCCCTGATCTGAAGGATATTTCTTCGTTTTATCTACCGAGGGGGTGTATGTCGTCTATTGACATACGGGTTTTCCTTCTATTTCTTGGTTCATAGTATACTACGTAAGTGGCTAACCTGGTACTCTCTGAGCTGTTAAGTAAAGTTTAAATAAATTGGATGTATTTTGTTAATGCTCCCTTTTCTTCTGGAGATCTTTTCGATTCTGTGCAGCAAGCAAAGCGCATTCTAGGCAGCTTCCATCGAATTAAACTCATTTTCTCTTTTCCCATATATTTACGTGTATGAATCCAGAGCGGGACTGCATCAGACAGAAAGATTTTGCGTTTCTGTATTGAGGAATTAATGCCGTTCCTAGTGTCCAGTGTAACTGGTTTTCGGGAGTATTTATTTTTTCATGGTAGCTCCAACGGCTTACACTACTGCTGTTAGGAGGCCACTGTCGTCCTCAACTTGAAATAGTATTGCCAGACTGAGAGATCTCCGCTAAAACGAGTAGTCGACAGCAGATGCAAATTCTCTAATTTATCTAGTAAGTTGCAACACCTGATGTAAGAGCGTTGAGAAACGATAGTTGCTCTTGTTAATGAAGACCAGGATCTTTCATCGCCTTTGTAGGAGAGCTCGTTGGCATCGCTAGCCGAATTGCTTAATTACGCTCCGTGAATTCACGGAAGTTAAACAATTCGAGATTACGCGGATTCCTAGTCGAGTGAACGTCTGGGAACCCCGATTACTGTAGATGCCGAGCCCCTGGCCGATGCGGTAAAAGCGACCGATCGACAGACACAGTCAGTCAGACAGACAGACCTACCTACCTGACCGACCGAACTACCGACCGACCAACCGAACTACCGACCGACCGACCGAACTACCGACCGACCGACCGAACTACCGACCGACCGACCGAACTAACTACCGACCGACCGACCGACCGACCGACCGACCGACCGACCGACCGACCGACCGACCGACCGACCGACCTATTCTCCATTATAATGTGTTATACGTCTTTTGTAAGTAATTTAAGATAATTTTTGAAGTTAAGTAAAAAAAACACGTTGATGTTAGTGTTCCCTTTAACAATACAATTTTTGTGTCAACACTCATTTTATAAAAGTATACTATTTGGAACTAAATAAAATAGATTACGTAAAATTAGGCATCAAATTGCCATAGTAATTCTTCTTTCCAGATAAACCGTTATTTTTTCTTTTGCATGGGGTAAAATTAAAATTTTGTATGGGGTGTTGCAGATACTCTGCACAATTATTTAGGTTAAAATTTCCCACACAACTATTTACATCACATTCACATTTCCCCACATGATTGTTTAAGATACTTCAAGAAGATAGGAATGTCCTGATTTTATAACTTCTGCTGGAATGTCATCTGGTCCTTCAGATTTCTTGCTCTTTAATCTCTCTTCAGTCTATCAATAGGCCTTCAAATGGTGTAATCCAGGATTATTTCCATGTGGCCTGGTCCCTTAAAGGTGGATGTATTCCAAGATTATGAGAACCTGTCAGGCTTTCATAATCATACAACTCGAATATGTAACATTCTTTAAATTATTTCTCTATTGCGTAATGTTGGTCCGATATTGGTAATGTGTTGAATTTGTCAGTCACCAGTGTGATTTCTGTTGCTATTATGTCTCTCAGCTTGTTAATTTTCCTGTGGTCTATAAACTAGTTGTTGAGTAACTGCTCACCACACGATTTTCCTCACTCTTCTCTCAGACAAGTTTAAGATGAATTTACCCTACATCTTGCAGAATTTTCTGAAGGTGGTTCAATGAATAAATGCTAGGAAAACAATGATGTTTTAGAAACATTGAAAATAAAAACAATTTTGTGATCATAAATTTATTTATATAAATTATCTTTTGCAGTTGCGCCCTCCAGTCTTCAGATGATAAGGACATCACTGCAAGATGCATATAGTGGTCTTTCTATCTTTCTTCTGTGTGACTTATGCCTAAATTCCTTGCTCATCAGCAGTTGTACTACTTGTGTGAAGAAAATACTCAAATTTATTTTTCTGCAAGAGAAATCCTTTATTAATGGTATGAATAGTATTAAATTATTTTATTATTTCATGATCGTTTGTTGCTGTGAATATCAATCAACAAAATAGTACTTTTTTAAATGCCACCTCATTTAAAACAATTAAATTTTAATAATTTTTCAACAGTGTGCTGTTTTTATGGGAAAGTTTTGTTTCTTTTAATATAGGTGAACATGGGATTATCGAGTAGAAGAAAAAGCTGCTGGAGATATAGATGCTGGCAAAGTTTATTCCTGGCTGTCATAGGTTTCCCTCTGGTGGCTGCAGCATTCCTTGGTTTTGTAGCCTTTTTCAGAGCTCTGGCTGCTCAAAAGCAAAATGACCTCTTTCTACAGTTCACAAAAGATGAAACATTTGATATGGTGGACAGAAGTAGAATGATCGAGAGAGCTGAACGTCTAGGAGGAGCACTGAAGATACCCTCCGTTTCATATGGACCTGACAAACAGGAAAAACAGGCATTTTTGCAGTACCATCAGTATTTAGCAAAGCGTACGTTTTTCTATGCTCACCATTAGTCATAATAATTATCACTATTATTATATCAATGTCTTATAATGTTGCCAGAAACAAATTATAATTATTACTCCTTCATATTAAATTTTGTTCAATGGGATGTTCAAATGGATTTCGTTACACCAATTTTAGAAATGTAAATAGTTTTTCTATAGTTTTATCTTTTGTTCAAAATTAAAACGAATTTTTGAAGAGTAAAAGATTGTATTGAAATCATAATACAATAGAATTCTAGAAAGATTTATTAGGAAATTATGAAAGATTGTAATAGGATAATTCATTAGTGTACTACAATGCTTGGGTAATATTCCATTACTGAAACTTATTAAAAATTTTAGTGAACAAACAATCAAAATATTTGCAACTTAATTTATGATTAAAAAAATATTTGATTGAAGAATTTTTGAGTTACCAAAACAAAAAGTAAGAATGAGGAAAATGTGGTTGGACTCTGAAGAAAATTATGGGCAATAAAAAGTTGTGTTAATGGCATGTGAAAATTGTCTTTCTTATTAATAATTATTTGAAAATCTTGTTAGGTATTACATAACCTATTGAAAATAATTTATATAGTTTGTTGTTAATAAAATATTTTTGAAACAGTTTATGCTTTTTTAATAATATGATAAAGTGAAACAATTTTATTCTTATGTTAATTACTATAATTTTTCATGTACAGCAATTTGCAATGAATGGTTTACCTTCGCAGATTATCCCCTTATTCACACTTCATCTTTTATAACAAAAGACATTATAAACGAGTATAGTCTGCTTTACACAGTACATGGAACCACCAAAGGAAAACTACCATACTTGTTCTCATCACATCTTGATGTTGTTCCTGTTGATCCAAAGGCCTGGGAAGTGCATCCTTTCAGTGGAAAAATTGTCAATAATACTTTTGTATATGGAAGGGGTGCAATTGATGATAAAACAGGAGTCATGGTAAATGAAACTGTTGTATGCAATTGTTACAGCATTAAATTCAGTTCTTCAAATGAATCACTATTTAGATATAGTTTTAAAATGTTTTCTCCTACCTAAAGACAATTTTTTGTTGCAGGGCGTAATGGAAGCTCTCGAATTCATGCTTGAAAAAGGCATAAGACCACAAAGATCATTTTTCCTAGCATTTGGTCATGATGAAGAAGTAAGTTTTCATTTGTATCCTTGAATTTCACTTGTTCCCCAGAAATCTTTCTTATAAATGATAAAGGGATGCGTATGAGTCACTATGTTCTCATGTCTGCTCATTTTAAGTCTGTTTAAACTTTACGTTTAATTAACCCTTAGTTACTTGCATTATATATCGTCACACATGTACTTGCATGGCGTACTTTGTACGTCAAGCTTATTTTGTTAGAAAAATTAATTCTTCAAGACCTGAATAACTTTAAATATAAATTTTGTTTAGTTTTATTTTAAATGTACACATATTACTATTTTAATTAAATAATAATAGTAATAATAATAATAATAATAATAGTAATAATAATAGTAATAACAATAGTAATAACAATAGTAATAACAATAGTAATAATAATAAATAAGCATATTAGTCTTCAGAACAATTTTTGCATTTGAAGACTTTAAGGATATGTTCCTTGCGCGCAAATTTGTTGTACTAGTTAGTAGTAGGTGTAGTAATATTCATAGTTGTGTGATTTTTTGCTCATCCACAAATGTGACTGTGATTTCGTTACTTTGTTGGTGGTCATTCTTGATCAACAAGACTTCCAGTTTTTTTAAATTTGAGTGTCACAAGAGGTGTTTTATTCCAGTATGTCTTGTCTTTGCCAATTAAAACATCTCTACACTCTATATCACTGCTTGAATAATCACTAGCATAATCACGCTTCGAACATGTGTCATGTCCATTCGCGGCTACTATAATTTCTTCCTCGGCATCATCTGCAGCATTGCAAAATTGATCTTCCTCGTGTAATAATTCACATATCTGTTTTTGCGATAAATTATTCATCTCTGTAGTGTTCCTAATGTAAAACATAATAAATTAGTTTAATTACATCAATAATTAAAAAATATCTTACTATAATTGAAAGAACTCGCATTGGTACCCGGTTGGTAGATAGTACGCCAACAAACACTGTCCAATGGAAATAAAATCGTCGAGCTAGTACAATAAATCTTGCACAACTGAGTATCAAGGAGGATGTAGCTGAATGCCTTCTGCAAGGTTAGGTCAAATGCCAGAATGCACGCTGATGTTATCTGACAGTTATGGTGATAACAGTTCCAGTGACAAAGAACGCCAGTGCGAGTAACTAAGTGTTAATCAGAATTGAATTTATTTATTATTGCTATCCTAGAGCAGTTTCTTCTGGTTTGAACAGTACTGTGCTCCCATGGAAATTGTTGCACAAAAAGGAATTATTTTTTTTAATGAAAATTATCATCGGAAGTAATTATTGAAATCTTATGGTTATAAAAAACAACAATGGAAGTGATAGGTATTTATTATTGTGTATAATATAATATAATAAAGCCAGTGAAATTCCATACAGGGCAAAGGTCTCTTCAAGATGGAGAAAAGCTCATTAATTTGAAGGCTAATTATTATTATTATATACATTTACATAAAACCAGTTTAATTTGTTTAATGAAACCTAAAATATGTTTAATCATTAGTTGTTAAAAATTATTTTCCGAAAGATTTTATTCTAACAAGATCATCAGAATTGTGGGTATTGTTTTTCCAAAGCCTTTCTAGTTTTTATTTACTACTAAGAACTTTACATACATTTTTCATTTCCATATTGTATTTATTATTGCACACTTTAATTGATATTGTTGATGTTAAGGTTATTACTTTTATTCTTAATGTTATAGATATCAGGAAAGAGAGGTGCTCAAGAAATTGCAAAAGCATTGAGAGCTCGTGGAGTAGACAAACTTGATTTTGTTATAGATGAAGGATTTCCAATTTCAAAAGATTTGGTTCCTGGTACAGACAAACCAATAGCAATGTAAGTTCACTTTCTATGCGATCACATTCTGTTTCATATCTTTCATGCCAGTTCAATAAATTTCCCAAACTATAATAAAAATTCTAGTGTGGGTGTTTCGGAGAAAGGCACAACAAATTTGGAATTAAGTGTAATGGGAAGTCCTGGTCATGCAAGCTTCCCACCATCAGAATCAGCAATAGGAATTTTGGCTGCTGCATTGGCTCGTCTTGAAGCAAATCCACATCCATCTCTCTTAGGAGAAGGGCCTGAAGCTGCTACTTTTAAATATTTGGCCCCACATGTAAGTACTATTTATTGTCAATTCTGATTAGAAAAAGATGTATTGTCTTCACTTGATGTTATGTTATTTTCTTTTAGCAAGGAAATGTATTTCAATAATTGTTACAGACTATTATCATTATTATCGTTATTATGTTATTGTTGTTATTATTAT
This sequence comes from Gryllus bimaculatus, assembly GCA_017312745.1. Lineage (NCBI taxonomy): Eukaryota > Metazoa > Arthropoda > Insecta > Orthoptera > Gryllidae > Gryllus > Gryllus bimaculatus. The sequence goes on along the minus strand of BOPP01000191.1, from coordinate 2,222,042 downwards.
TATTATTATTATTATTATTATTATTTCCCCCCAAAAGAAAGCTCAGAACACACATTACGGAAGTGGTCCCAGACGTACCCGGCCTGACCTAGAGATCGTGGTAGTGTTTCGAAAAATATCACTGTATTGGAAAGTAGACAATCTATGAAGCATGTGTTTTAAGTTTGAAGACGCTACGTTGTTTAGTATTTGTTTGGCAACAATCAATAGTGAACGTTGTGAGTGAATTTATAAAAATGGAGAAAATTGGTCATCGTTATTTGATCCAATACTTTCATTGGAAAGGCCTCAGCCCAACCAGTATAAAAACTGAACTAGATTCTACTCAGGGTGAGTCTGCGCCTTCGTTTACTACAGTAAAATATTGGGTAGCAGAGTTTAAACGAGGCCGTACAAGCTGCCAAGACGAGCATCGCAGTGGTCGACCAAATGAGGTGACAACTCCAGAAATGGTAAAGAAAATCCACAAAGCGGTACTGGGTGATCGTCGACTGAAAGTGCGCGAGCTAGCAGACTTAGTAGGCATTTCAAAAAGTGCGGTACATCACATATTATTTGAAAATTTAGAAATGAGAAAGCTGTGTGCAAGATGGGTGCCGCGTTTGCTCACACTCGAGCAAAAACAGTTGTGAAGATGTTTCAATTGAGTGTTTAGCGAAGTTTCACTGCAACAAAGTAGAACTTTAACGCCGTTTCATAACCATGGATGAAACATGGGTCCACCACTTCACCCCAGAGAGAAAACAACAATCAAAACAATGGTCTGAAAAGGGAGAACGCACACCAAAGAAGGCGAAGACCGTTCCATCTGCAGGCAAGGTCATGGCATCGGTTTTTTGAGATGCGCGGGGGATAATTTTCATTGACTATCTTGAAAAAGGAAAAACTATCAACGATGAGTATTATGCGAACTTATTGCACCCTTTGTGTGAAAAAGTCGAGCAAAACCGGCCACACTTGGCTAAGAAGAAGGGTTGTTTCATCAGGACAATGCACCAGCTCACAAATCCATTATTGCAATGGCCAAAATTAATGAATTAAAATTTGAATTGCTACCTCATGCACCCTATTCGCCAGATTTAGCCCCCTCTGATTATTTTCTGTTTCCAAACTTGAAACAATGGCTCAGTGGTCAAAGATTTTCCCAATGAAGAAGTGATATTGGTAGTTAATGGCTATTTTGAGGAGCAAGACAGTTCTTATTATAAAAAGGGTAACGAACTTATTGAACATCGCTGGGAAAAGTGTATAGAGCTCAAAGGAGATTATGTTGAAAAATTTGAAATATTTTTCCAAAATTTTTGTTTTTTCTTTGTTGGGTCGGGTACCTCTGGGACCACCCTCGTAGGTACTTGCTATTTGATCTTTATTAATGATGTTAGTTCACAATGTAAAACAATTTATTGAAATATACCATTGGTTAAAACTAGTGTTGCATACTTACTAACAGCATACTTTCTCATGTTATTAGTAACAATTAAGAAATATTATAATACTAGTTGAATATATAAATATATCCCTGAGCGAAAATTTGAGCTTGAGCACATTCTCTCAGAAGTTAATTCTCTTTTCCGTTACAGCACCAACACTAGTTAAGTGAGCCAACCAGATGCAATTTAAAGCAATTCAAAAAAAAAAAAAAGTGAGAGAAATTGAAAGTTTCTGTTTTCTGAATTTCAGAAGTTTAAATGGAAATTGAACCTATACTGTTCTATTCAATGACCATTGCTCTATTTAAGCAAAGAATCCAATGAAAAAATTTGTATCTCTTTTGTGAAAATTTTAATTTTCTTTTTTCTCCACATTGTCATGATTTTACTCAAAATTACTTGAAAACTATTCATATTTTGTAAAAATTGTGCAGAATCTTATTTGAAGATTTCATTTCTAAGAGCAGTTTACTTTAAGGAAATAATCTCTCATCAATATTGTCATTTTAGGAAGATGATGAAAAAAGATTGAACTTTTGCAATTTTTGAAAATTCATAAAGTTCAATAAAATGAGACCTTGCTTTTTTTAGTGTCCTTTGTTCTGTCTTATAAAAAAGTTGAATAAAAAATGTTTAGCCTATTTTGATAAAATTGTAGAAATGATGTTAAGGCTTTGTGTAAAATCTCACCAAAATTCAAAATATCCATTGCAAATTTGCTAGGATTAAAAACTCACCAGATTGATTGAAGAATGTCATTTTGGAAAAAATTGTGTGAACTGTTTAGGTGATAATGTTGTCCACAGACAGGCAGTAAAACTCTTGCCATAAACGAAATTTTTCAGCATCAAGGCACCTGCAAAATGTGGATTCTGATTGCATTACATATTAGAGGAAGTAATTTACTACAAATAGGAAAAAAAATTATCCACTTTTTTGGTATCAGGCATGCACAGTACAGGTTTTTCTGTTGAAAAATAGCTACTTTCCTCTGCAACATTACAATATCTACTTTCTCTTTACTACAAAAGCAAGTAGTAGTTGAGAAAGTAAAAACAGGCACTGAGGTAGCATTCAAAAACTTTTCAACATATTCAAGCAAAGAATTCAGTGAAAAAGGAGTTAATTGATGCCTATATTATAGGATTTCTTTTCACAGATTCCAGATTTTCCTTTCACATTAATTGGATAGTAACAAAGTGTAATTCATATGAGTTATTCTCATGAATACTGAAGTTAACATTGGTGGCTTATGAGGTGACTGTAGTTGTTCGCAGATCTTTGTTTTATGGTAATATAAAGATTTAGAAAAAGTTATTTGAGAAAATTGCAAGTTAATTAATAATTATTAATCTTGGCTTAGAAACAAAATCATATTTTTAAAACTAGAGAAAACGTGTGGGAACTAAATTATTGGTGATATGTGGGGCGGAATATCAAGAGTGTTTTATTCAGCTGTCATGTGATGGTTCCTATATTTGATACATTTTTTTCTTAGGTTTCTTTTGGATACAAACTTCTCTACAACAATCTTTGGCTCTTTTCTGGATTAATGTCTCGGGAAATGGCTCGTGAACCATTATCTAATGCATTTGCTCGCACAACTACAGCCATAACAGTTTTTCATGGTGGCATTAAGGTAATGTATGATTATCAGATCTTCTACTTACTAATTATATTTTACTGTGGAGTGTTATGTAATTTACAAAGATGTTTATAGATGTAAGTTTGCTAATGTAGTACTGTATGTGATGGCCAGGAAGTAATCGTACCCCTACTTAAATTAGTGCAAGACACACTCACACTCCACACATATTGCGAATTTCATCATATTGCATTGTAACATTGAAATAGTGCTACTGCATAACTTTGTGAATAGCTTTCCTCAAAATTCAGAAGAACTTAATTATTTTATTTTATCCATGCCTCTGTCAATTCGCCTTAACAATTTTTAAAGGACAAATCACTTGACAGAAAATTAGTTTATTTTCTCTAATTCAAGCCATTTAATTTTGTCTGTTTTCAAGCATTTAATTTTAAAAGGTTGTGTACCATTTTCTCACAAACAAGGAAAATAGTTATTTAAATTGAAGTCTCTTGTTTTAATTTTTTTTTCTTGCGTATGTGTGTGGACTATATCCTTTCTATTCATGAATTACAAACATGACGCCATATATTGAATTGACAAACTATAACAATTTATTATTTATTTATTCATTCATTTGAACATTTAATTATCCATTTGTGTGAAAAGTTTTCTGTTTTATGGCTTTCTTAGTTCCTGATAGTACTTTCTTAGCAACCTAGCATTGTTCCCCACCTGTTGCAAACATGTGTTTATCACCATTTGGAAGATAAAAAATATAGTAAAGAAATTGTATTAATTTCAAAAATAGTTGTGTGTCAGTGTGCTCCATATGCCCTGTTATTCGAAACTTAAGGGACATAGAGCAAAAGAGTCAAAGTTCGTATCCTGGTTGGATGTCACTTTCCCTGTGATTTTCTACTATTTCTTATGTGTAGATTGTATGAATGACAGTCATTTCCTCTGCATGCCTTAGCATATTGATACTCCATTTAATACTTTTGTGTATCCATTAGAGAAAATACATATTTGCATGAATTATGATTAGGAATTGCAATAAATTTGCACTTGTTTGAAATTTGAAGGTTAAAAACAAACCATGCATTTAGTAAAGACTTTTTGTCATTCTTCTTTTGGTCCTAAAAATATGTATGAAAAATAGAAGAAAATAACTTCTTGAAGTCTAGACAAGTCAAGACAATTCAAATGTATCTTTATCCTGAATGTGTGAATATTATGTTAAATTTATGTGCTAACTGTAATGATAAATGGTGCTGAAGAGTCTGCTAGGTTTTTTCTGGACATCTTCTATTGGAAGATTAAATTTTTGCTGCTATTAATTGGACATAATTCCTTAATTATTTTCAAAATGCTGAGTTCTAACCATAGAGGAAGGAGAGAGACATAAACTTCAACAACAAGTTCATTAGTGAAAGAGCATGTTACATAGCATTAGAACTGACCAAGACAAGAAAAATGTCTATTTCTGTGATCTCAAAATGTAATTAATTTTGTTCACTTGAATAGTACTTATGTATAGCTGAGCACATACTTTTCTCTTGAATTGTATTATAATACATACAAAAACTTATATTAGATTCAACCTCAGAATTGGCAAGGAAGGGATAATCTTACTAATCACTAAAGCTCATTTGCTTATACATAGCATATGGCTGGGGTGCTAACAATGTGAAGTCAATTAATGATTGCTGCTGTTTTCAAGATACATGCTCTTCACTAGATACAGGCTTATGTGATTGAGTACTTTTGTATATACATGTAGTTTAGTAATAGAATCCAGTACGTGCACTGCCAATAAAAGTAGTCTCAATGATTCTAATGCAGAATATTTCTTGGCAAGAATAGGAAACAAAATCCAGTTAGTCGTACTTGAAAATAAAGAAGAAGTTAAAAATTGATATGAGTTTCGAAACCCATTTTGCAGTCTGTTTCCTACTGAACCTTTAAACCTCTTGTAATCATAAGTTTTTCATTCAGTTCAAGCTCGCATCGAGTCTTGTTGGCTTTCTTTTTTCTTGTAATTTTATATTGTTTAAGAGTAAGAAAATTATATATCAAAACAACTCAGGATGTAATTTTAATAATAAGTGAACCAGTTTGTCAATTTCTGCAGAAGTTCTACTTAATGTAAAAGAAGGGATCATGAGTTGGATGTCAAGCTCTATAAAAATTCCAAATTGTACACTTAAAGAACAAAAAAACCGAATTCGAGGAATAGAATAGTTGGGAAAACTCATTCTCCATTGAAACTTGAGAACTGATTACCAAGTAAATATATATTTAAGTGACATAAATGATTTTTTATAAAAATATAATTTTCCTTTTTTTCCTGTTCTTTGGTTTATTTACCTAGGGTTATCTACAGATTGTCAGAAAACAACGAACAACCAAAAGTAAAAAGATTTCAATGCTAATAATTTTTTCATAGAACACCAGTTTGGGTTTAATGGTTTTGTGAAATACCTGTGTCATATGACAGATAGTTTTATATTCATTTCAAACCATAGTAGATTTTTACCCAATCTAAAACGTTTTGTGGACATAATAGATGCTTGACTCACTTAAAACAAAAGTTTATCTCATTACTGCAATCTCTTGCAAGTCAAATGGTCTCTGTATCGAGTAATTATTAAGAAGAAGCCTGTAGAAAGCAAAGGTATACCTTCAGGAAGATTTGTAAATTCACATTATAGCCATATGTTAAGCTTTTTTATTACAGTGATAGCTGTGCTGATATTAACTCATATGCTACATAAATGTACATCATACATCTTATTATGAGTATTTTTTTAAGGCAACCATTGTTTTGAGCCTAAAAATATTGTAAAACATATTCTGAATTTTTGTGGAAAATTCTAAAACTGTTCATTTTATAACAATTATTCATTAAAACAATTATTTATAAAAATTATTCATCTTTCTATAAAACATAAACATTTGTTTCGGTTAATTTCCCCTTACATATATGGTTACTTCAAATAGTTTTGTTAGTTTCATTTCTTCCAAAATTCCTTTATAATGACTCGCAACAACTGATGTCTCCATGTAGCTGCCGGTATTACTGTGTGTGTAATTTCCTATTAAATGCGTCTTGAGAAGGTGTACCAAATACATCGCAGGAATTTGTTGGTCATTAATAATCTGGTTGTCAAAATAAAAAATTCAGATAATTTGTCTAATAATAATAACATGCATTTATGCTTCTTGTTAAGCAAGCTGAAACGCCCAGAGAAGTAGTCATGATGCAATATAATTTCATGTCATTACGTTGGTAAGTTTGACTGTTACTTGCATGTATTTATATATGATTCTTTAAACATCAATATGAGATATTTAATACAAGGTGTATTCTGAAGCACAAGCAGTGGAGGAATTATTATATACAATGGTTATGTAAACAATATAAGATTACTGCAAGAGTTAATGGGAGGGGGGAAGATGTGAATAGAATCAAAATGCTTTGTGATAAAATTATTTGTTTTGAATTAGAATTCACATGTTTTGTTCTTTCTGAAAATGCTCTCCTGTACATCAGTTGGAACAAATATTTAATTGAGTATATTTCTGTTAGAGAAATGCGTATTAGAAAAGTTGCATTTACTTATGTTTTCTCCTAGTATTGTTAAAAATTTGTTAGATAACTAAGAGCGTAAATTCATGTCTAATTCTTTTAAAGCGTACTGATAAACAACAGAAAATTGATAGTCGCCAGAAATGGTTTACTCAGATCAATAGACCTGCTCCTTATCCGTGCTTCCTTTGATTATCCTAACTTGCGGTCTTTTGAATTCTCATGAATTAAAATAAAATTTTTAAAAAAATTTAATGAATAAAAAAAGTGGACATCGAGTTTTTAATTTCCTAGTCTTAATCACAATTAGAAACTAAAACACTTTTGGAGAATTAGGCCTTTTAATTTAAACTGATTGAATCAGAATAAAATGTATTTTAGTTCGTGTGATTTTTAATTTCTCTTCGAAAGTGTTAACACTGCATTGAAAATTTTTTCTTATATATGCAGAGGGTAATGCAAGAAAAAACTGGATCTTTCTTACTTAAAATAAATACAATTTTTAAATTTGCTAAAATGAATTGATAATATTGATAATATTGATAATGTGGCATCTGCTATCCACTGTATTATTTTAGCAAATCATGTCAAATTTTTGACCTTGTTAGCAAATTTCTTAAAGCTTATGAAAATAACTTTCAAAGTGCATCCATTCCTGAACAGTGCCTCTAGTATCCTTTGAAAGCTTACTCTCAGTCAGTGGTTCAGTCATTATTCTTAAGTGACAAGCTTTTTAAACTCTGTTGCCTGTGTAGATACTGAGCAGGTGCATCCATATGTATATATGGAATACCTTTAGCATTCTTGTAGCATTTTGTAATGAATGCAATAATGGCTGATTAGTAGTTTTGCATGGTTTTATTGGACATAAAGCAAAGTAGTGAGCAAGTTAATGAAGAACGTTAATCTTATATAACAGTATGTAGAGCATTTCAAAATCAAATTTTAAATCACAAAAATGGCACTTTTGTTCTATGTCCATTAAGATTTCAATTTTTTCTTTGCAGTGAATGGTTGTATTAACCCAGGCATATCTAATCTTGCACTTCCATGTGACACATACACCAAGCATTGCCAGGTGTGTAAGAAGTGCTTGCTTTTCTTTTCCCTGACTTCTGATTCAATTTCCCAGAAATCTCTTGAGGTGGAATTAGTACACCCCAATATTTATGTGACGAATTGCCATCACCCTGGCTCCCAGTATCACATGTAAGTAGGGTATGTTTCAATTTGACCATAATATACAAATTTCCATACCTATAACACTGAAACAAGGGCTTGTGGATACACCGTTGTTGTACGTTGCACTTTCATGTTATTGTGTTATATGTTCTCTCTTTGTTTTACCATCTCCTCAACACTATCCTGTTAAATACAGAGGTGTGTCACCTTCCTGGCCATCCTATGTGTATCAGTGACATAATCAGTAACTTCTTATTTGTGATTATTCTCTACTGTCAATAGGAATTATTAAAGAGTTGAGAAATTAAGATCTGAAAGTTATTTGCTGAATGCGATTGCGTTTGCCCACTTTTTGAAGTACCTTTTTCCATGAATATATCCTGGACTATTTACTGCAATTATTTGGCTCTAGCACTGCATTGTGCTAGGGGACTGGACCCAATATACTGTGTGAATTTATAACACATGCAATGCACTGAAACTCATTTTTAGAAAATGAGTTTGTCTGTTTCCATCATGTACTTCTGACGTATATGTGATATGTCTTAAAAGTCCCGTTAGTTCCTTGAAGATTATTGTAGTTGTCTTCAGTGTATCTTGTTTGTCTTTATCTGTTCTCATTATAACTATTGGGACCCTTACATTGTTTTGTTCCTTTTGTTTGCTTGAATGGATTGCACTTTAATTACAATAGATGTTGTGATGAATCAGAATCTTAATGGCTATTGTGTTTGAATGTTTTAAATTACATCTCTTCATGTGTGCAATGGAATTTATATAGATAAGAAAATGGCATAAAATATGACTAATGGAAGGTTGGATCTTATATAAGGGTGAATCAGATATGTACTAGGTTAACTGGAAGTACAACCAGCTAAAATACTCATATGTTTAGAAGGGTTCACTGACTTGCCCTTACTTGTGATACCTATTTACATACATTAGCAATTCCTCTTCTGAATTAGCAGAATTCTGAAAGATGTGGATGTTCGAACAGTTATCTGAACTGTAGATATTATTAATTGAAGTTCCTTTCATGTAGCATTATTTTCTCTTTCCCTGAAGCACCATCTTTGAAGAATTTTTGTTCTCTCTATGTGCGCATTAATATAACCATTACTTAGGCAATATTAGGAACACATTTTTAAATCATGATCAGCGTAAAAAACTAAAGTTAGTATTTCTTTTTTTCATCTTTTTTTCCTTCTCTGATTCATTTTTAAAATAGAATGTGACTTATGATCTGGATAATAACATATACAAAGATGGGTAATTAATATTCTTTTGTGCAGATAATTTTGAGATAAGTTCAATGTTACCCACTTCTTTGCTATTTCTCTTATATTTGCTACAGGTATTTCATTTTGTTTACAGCTGCATATAAGAGTATAGCATTTTCCCCAAAAACCTCTTCTTACACACGTGATAGAATCAGTCAATTATTACATAAATAGTAGCAAAGTGGCAATAGCATTTCCATGTCACACTCTGTGATGTGCTAGTTGTTCATGTTTTCCATTGAGCTAATTATTACAATACAGTATGTATTTCAAAGTGGTGGTTCTCTCTGCTTGTGGAGAGGCTGCCCATCATAGGGAAGCTTAAAGGAGAAGTGAGGAGGAAGCCCTTCAATGAATAAAATAAGGAACCAACTCTGAGCTTTACTGATGCCTCACATTTCATTCGCAGGAATGCTTAATTAAACAATTGAATGCACATTTAGATTCTTCTAATTCATATCACCTTGAAATTGAATTATTGTAAATAAATTTTCCTTTCAAAAGTTTGAATAACATGCTTACATGCTAATCATTTATGCTGATGGGCATGTATAAGTTTGTTTTCATTAATAAAATTCATAAAATTTTCTTTTTCTGTTTAAAATATGAAAGAATATTTTAATGAATCTTGCTTGTTTGTATTTTTATTTAATTTATATTTGTTATGGTTTTCCAGGAAAATGTAGTCCCTCCATCAGCTGCTGCTATTGTCAATCACAGAATCCATCCAGCCCAAACAGTTGCTGAGGTTATTGCACATGACCGTGAAGTTATTGCTGATCCACGTGTGAATATACGTGTGAAAACTGCACGTGAAGCACATCCTGTGTCATCATTTGGCCCAGAAAGTATTCCTTTTCAGATGGTGTCAACTAGCATAAAGCAAGTATATATAGATGCAATTGTTGTGCCAGGTGGGTGTTATTACTGTATGTCTTTTAGTGATTCTAAGGTCATAAGCAATCCAAAACTCAAAGATCATAATGCAGATATTATTCACAGGGTTTACAGTTGTGAATAAATAGCTGCATATCTGTGTATTACTTGGCTTTCCCCGTGTTCCACATGACAATTATAAACTGTTAATGTAATGCCATGACCTAGCTTTTTCTATTGAAATAGTATGGGCATGAGGATTCATTATGATCTTATAAAATTTCAATTTCTCTCAGTATCACCAGTGAACCTGTATTGAGAAACTTATGTAATGTGATGTTGGAGGTTTCTGCAGATAGTAATGGGAATGCAGGTCACACCTCTTCGAAGTCAGTGTAGCCAATGTTAAACACCAAGTATTGAAAGCGACCTTTGTTACCAATGGTTACAAATCAATCACCAACAGGCCCCTCAAACTTACTTACGACCTGCCAACAACAAGAGAACACCCATGACAGAGACCAAAACAATATCCATTCACCTCTATATACAAGGTGTAACAGGCAGCACTGGCAACATCTTGAGACTTTTCCTGATCAAAACTGTCCTAAGGGGAGAAAGTGCACAAACACTTTGGCGAGAGTCAAAGATCTGCTCCCCCCTCCCCTACACATGGTGGAACAGTCCCATGCAGTTGCAATTACATTGGCAAGACTGAAAACCCCATAGAAGAAAGACTATGAGAGCACCACAGCCTTCAGTGTCACTCTCCACTCTCACTCCTCTCTCTCCTCCTCTCTCTCCTCTCTCTCCTCCTCTCTCTCCTCCTCTCTCTCCTCCTCTCTCTCCTCTACTCTCTCCTCACTCTCTCTCCAACTTGTTCTTGGCCAACCATGAACAACACTAACATCTAAACTGTACTGCAAATTTGAAATGAATCATTTAATGTTTTGGTGTATTTTACATTAAGCCCCTAATACATTTTTAAAATGTTCGTTACAGCCTTTGAAATTTAAAAAATTGTAAAAGTTCATTTTCTTTTTTTTTCAAAAGTTTCATACACCTTCATTATTCAAGCTTGAAATGCGATGGTGTAACGGTTAGCGTACCGGACTATTGTACCCAAGTTGGCGGGTTCAAACCCAATCGAAGCCGTGGATTTTTAAGGGCGAATAAATCCTTCGTACGCCTTCCTTCGGAGGGGAAGTAAAGCCGGCTGTCCCATGTTCGTAGATTTACTTGCATGTAAAAGATCCTCAAGCCTCAATGACGCCTCTAAGCTAAATTCAAATCGCCTGTTTCACGCCCAAGAAATACCTCCTTTCTCTCCTAGTTGGTGAAAGGAGCGTAGCGAAATTTGCGTGGTCAGACGGAAGAGCGGGCCTGATGGCCCGAGTCTCGCCATGTAAAATAAGGCAAATTCAATTCAAAAAATTTTCCTTATTGTAATATGTTTTGAAATATGTGTACTTTTAATGCAATTTTAGTGAAATTGTTACTATTTTCCACAAATTCATAAAGATGATTTTCCCAAAAATTTCTTATTTAGGTTTACATTTTGTTGCAGGTGTATTTATCGCTAACACAGATACTCGATGGTATTTGGGATTCACTAGAGATTTATATAGGTTCCTGCCAACTATAGTAACTCCAACTGACATTGGAAGGTATCATGGTAACAATGAACGAATTTCTGTTGAAAACTACCATCAATCAGTAAATTTCTTTTACCGAATCATAAGAAATGCAGATCTTCTTATTGATCAAGTACCATCATCTACAGTGAACAATGGAGCAGAAGAACTGTGATGAGCTGTGAAAAATGAAGAAATTGCCTTTAAATTTACACTATTTTTGCATGGAGTAGTAAACATAAGGCATTATTATATGCACATCAGTTGGAATTATGTTTTTTCAGACCACATTCCCATTATGGCATTTACAAGTAGGCACTAAGCCATTGTGAAATTATTGCCCACCTTAAAACATCACTTTCACAATTCCAGCATGTGTGATATCTCTTGTCCATTCCAATGTTAACACCATCAAACAGTAGACTGAATTATGACAGAGGAGCATCACTTTCTTTGTTAGATACAGCTGCACCTTGTGAGTCAAATTCATTTTAAAACAAACAGTAGATACTGACATGCCTTACATCCACACTTATGTACATATTGTTTAGCCCTGTGATTTTGAGGCTGTAATTCTACTTCTGTGTAGCAAATGTTCAGATAATATGTAAATAAAAACAATATACTTGTCCTAAAAAAACACCCAACAGTAAACACTTTGTTGAAGGCATTTCTAAGCCTTGTAATTGTGATATCAGCTGATAGTTTCTAGTCATTTCAGATGTTAATTAAAAATATTATGTATAGTTAATTTCAATGTATGCTGTTGTGTACTCTTCTGTTGAGCTTTTGTACTTGTCCAAGACACACATTTTCTTTGGAAATAAATATTATTTACTGTTATATACTGCATTTCCATATATTCATTGCAGTAATTCCTGAAAACATCAATAATTAATTTCAGAAATATACAGTAATGCAGCAGGCTTAAGTGGTTGAGGTGGCTAGTGTGCATCCGAAGGTTGGAGTTTTTGAATTCTGTTGTGGGCATAGAGAATCATCGTTGAGTTTGTTATAGAAAGCCTTTAATTATGTTTGAGTAGAACACTTCTGTCATGAGCAATAACAGGCCACAGCATAAGCTCAAATGTAATGGAAAAACGAATTAAAACTTTATCATGAATGTTTGAGTGCTTTGCATCCACTACTTGTTTGCAGGATTGTGCTTTTTTCAATGTCTGCTGCCACCTTATTGTCCCAGGGCGGTTAGGGGGCTTTCAAAGGTTTTAGCTGACTTTTTGAAAGAAAAAATATAAAACTTATAACAGTAGTTACTTAAAATCATTTTAAAGGTCAATAAATATACTAGCTTGTTAGGTAGGTCGAATTTAGTTTCTGTGTGGAGGAGAATTCTAGCGGCCGGCTGCTCTGATCGATAGTTTTCCGTGGTCTCTCCAATCAACACCAAGCAAATGCCAGAGCAGTTTTTCCAGGGGTGTGAATAATTCTATTGTACACGTCGATTTAAAACTTTTTTACTCGCACTTTTTAACTAAATTGAATTCATGCCTTATTTCACGTGGCGAGACTCAGGCCATGAGGCATGATCTTCCGCCTGTCCACGCAAATTTCGCTACGCTATAAAGTATTTTCCATAAGCTCGCTCTACAAATTTTAGGCTAAAAGTACAAGGTACCGAATACTCAAAACAATCTAAATAATTTGCCATCTACACTGTGTGACGAAACAAAAGTCAATTCAACCCTGTTTCTTTTCAGCAAATTTTACGTCACACTTTACAGAAAAACGAACTTCGATTTTTCAAAACGCATTAAAAAAGTAGCCAACTACGTTCGTTTACAAAATGCATTTGGGTTTTCATTAATTCGAAATATATTTGTAATTGCAACTCGCTTCAAAATATAAGAGAATGTTGTAATATTAAATTAACACAATTATTATAAATGCATTACTGCACAGCAATGCGTTCACGTTTCGCGCGCTAGCGAAAAACTGTTTAATTGGAAGGGATGAGAGCTCTTTTCAGTGGAGAGGTATCTCACACTTAGTTCAAGGTCACAAGCACAAACACCTACAAACTTGTGGTAGATGAGTGTTATATCTTCGAGACCTGTCAAGGCAGACGCAGTAACGATCCCACACTTGGCCGAATGTTCATTTCATCCATAAAGCCACTATTGTTCCCTCTCTCCCTACCAGCCCCGCGGCAGCCAACGACGCGCTCTACTCGTTTGCAATTCCCGAGCTATCTTCCATGAAGGGCACTGGCGTCGGACTATCAATCGCTGCTTCCGAACGGCGCGTGTTATGAAATTCCATGTTTCGGAAATAAGAGGACTTGTATTCCCCTCTTGTTTAGAGATATTTATGAGAAAATGCACTGAATTGGGTGTGCTCATGCGAACGTGCGAATAGGCACGAGTCGCCACTGTCTGAGTGGAATATATTTCTTTTTAATCTCACCAGTCCAATTCTTTTAACAAAGGTGATCTTAACGCCTGTGTAAAGAGCTGCTCTCTTTAAAGTCTGGTCTAGTGGCACGAAGATAATGTTACTTTCTCACAGTCACAAGATTCAACCACTTCAACAATAATTTCTCTGTCACAGCTATGAAATGAGAATTTAATGACGTAGAGGTGGTGTTCGAGGTGCCTCTCGAGTGGCCCGGGAACTGCTTAATTTAGAAATGTAAATTAAATCGACAGTTAAAGAGTTATCCAAATTCAAAGTCCAGGAGTCATGTCAAACCAGTAAAAATAGTTTTAATTTTTTTAATAAAATAGATTTAATAAATTTAAATCGTTAAATTAAAGGAATATCAGAAACGTATAAAAATTACTCTGTAATATACACTATAAATATATACATACATCGTAGGAGAGAGCGAAAACCAGGAAGTAGGCATTGTTAAAGGAAAAGGTGAGCAGCACTGCTAACTGAGCTGTGACGTTTCGAGTGGAACTCATGTTTCCATGACCATAGACCGTTTGCACTACTACCCCACCCCAGCGAAAAATAGTTTGATCCTTGAGCATCCATTTGTACCAAATCCACATACAAGCTACAAGTACAGCACTTTTAATTACGGTGGTGCCAACTTCACACTGGCACTGCTAACACCATAAACACATTTAGATCCATTCTAAATCATTTGTACCTCGTTGGTTCTTGATTGTTCCACCAGAGTTTTCGTTTGTAACCAAAAATAATAATTAAAATACGCCCATTTTAAAGTGGCGGTGACAACTTCACGCTGACACTCTTCACTATATACAAACTTGGAACCATCCTAAATCGTATGTACCTCATTTGTTCCGATTGTTCCACCAGAATTTTCTTAGTCAAAGTGTCTGTATAATATACAATATACACATTTGTGCCAATAAATTTTGAATAAACCAAGTTGTAAACTGTGGGAGGTTATTCATGTTCACAAAAAAATTGCATCTTCTAGTTTTCAAATATGTATAATTAATAGGTCTTGCTATAGTTTCAAGGAATATTTTTTCATCATCAGGCATTAAAAAGGTCAAAAACAAAACAAAAAAATCAAATTATGTGATAGCAATACTTCCGAGGATGGTTCCAAGTTATGGTGGTTGGCACCGCCACTTTAAAATGGTTATATATTTATATTATTATTATTATTATTATTATTGGCGTATAGGCCATTACTGACCACGCTACACGATTAACGTGT
>BOPP01000191.1:2173756-2206777 GCA_017312745.1 Gryllus bimaculatus | reverse complement strand
TGCCATCCGTGCAACAATGGGACTACTCCCCGCGAGGTGGAAACCCACCAGCTAGACGCGACGAGACTATACCCATTAAACTACGATTCAACTTAAGGGGACACGAATGGCGTCACGAGGCGTTACATAACATATCTCATGCGAGATCCCAAATCCACTTCCAGGTTGACGACTGAGTTGCGTCCTAGTGAAGGACGCCGTCGCGATGCGAATGCGATGTCCGAATCGGGTAGTGGACGGTAGCATCTCGCACAGAAAGCATGCTTCGTTTTGAAGATAGATTTTAAACCGCACATAATAACCCCGATAGCTTTACCCTTTGTGGTATTTTATTCAAATGTATTCTTTGTAATGAAGGGTTATATTTAGAGACGGGGCCAAGAATTGTAATTAACGGATTCATTGCTGATATTATCGAATGCTGAAAGTATCTTAAGCCAATAAGTACGGAAACCTTGAAGCTTGGACCAGCTCTTCCGCGGAAGGAAACTAAAAAGAAACACTTCCAGGTTCGGATTCCAAAGTTCGAGATCGTAGGACTTGTATTGCATCATTCTTATCATAGTGAAATACCACAGTGTCACAGTTATAATCTTATTCAATGGGTTGAAGCAATGTCCCAGTTCACTCTCACGAGGGAAAAAAAAAAAAGAAAAAAAAAAAAAAAACTGCAAACTGAAATGAAAGAAAAACATGAATTACGCCTTTTCTTAGACACACATTATTGCACGCAAAAAGCTTTATTCTTTACAACAAAATATTTATTATTTTATTATCAAAAATTTTTGTACAAGGATTTCATAAAAAAACGTTAAACTGCCTGTGCGAGAAATAAATATCGAAAATACACCGTTCCAAAAATGACCTACAATTGAAAACTAGAAATTAACATTTCTCTTCACTGTCTTAACATTACACGCCAGTCATCATGTCTATGTCACTAGAACAACATGTCTCTTAACATCAGACATTTTTGCACTTACTACACCGCTTGGTGGATTTTATGCTTCGAACCTTGTTGCGAGACGCGAGGCGAGTTGAGAATTCCCGTTGTCTTCAATCACTTATTTCTACGACAAGCCTTCACAAATGTAGCAGTTGACAGTTCAGAGCGCGAAGCGCGAAATTCGCCGCGTCTGCGCAATGCGCGAGGGCAGAGCTGGTCTCACTTCTTTCCCGACAGTTGTCAACTGCCACCTGTCTCGCCTTGTTATCCATAACCGCCCGCGCCGGGGCCGGAATCGAACCCGGACCTCCCGTTTACAAGTCAGCGCCGCTACGCACTCGAGGGATATTGTTATAGTATAGTTATATATATTATATATACTTACTGTTATTTATGTATACTAGTATATATATATGTATACTATAGTATATATACTAGATATATAAGCGAACCCCGACAGACTTCGTCCTGTCCAAAAGATTTGTTAAGATGTGACGTTTTTTTGTTCCTACATATTTTATTCAAGCTCATAGGGAAACAAAAATCTCCTGAACAGAACCGTCACCCTGGTGATAGCCGTTGTGAATAAAGATATTATAATTAATAAACAACCTATATAGGCATTTAAAAGTAAGTAATTGCTTTATTGTTTAATCATGCTGAATCATATTTGTAACAAAATTTCAGTTTTATTTTCATGTAGTCCGCTTTGTGATTTACTCAAATAGTTATTTTGTCTGATTAACCTGGCGCAATAGACAAGACAATCTGAATGGTTTCCAAATCAGCGGCGAACAGGCAACAACATGACCATGTGTGAGAAACGGGTTTTCCAATTCTTACCACAAACCACTAAATGTTTGCCCCGACTTGTTATGTCATTAGCAAAAAGGCAAGCCGAAGACTGGAAACTGTAGTCGTTTAAGTTAAACGGCAACATCAGTCGGAAATAATTTGGGCATGCGCTGTATGCCGAACGGTCTTCCCTTGTATACTTACTCTCTTACAGTAAATAATTGCTTCTTACCACGTATGTTTAGTAATTTTTTTTGTTATCGTAACCGTGTGCATCTTGTCAAAGACGTTGGTGGCTTGAATATTATAATAATTGGAATAGCAAACATAACTACCGTATTCCAACAGTTTAATTGAAGACTTGTGAATGTGGCAAACCGGGTTAAATATCCAGCAGAGTTTAAATAATTGGATAGTTTTCACTACATCATCTTGTGTAGTGAGCCAAATGTCAAACTGATTTATATATCACCCTTGATTCTCCTGTTAAGTGTGTGTTCTTGAATTATTGACTAAAGTTTCATTGCATTTCACATCAATGTTATTATTGCAGCCAATTGTATCCTGCCTTCGTTCGCTCACCAATCATTGGATTCCTGATCTTTAAGAAAGTATAAAATTACTGTCCAGTCTCAAACATCTCTATAAGGAAAATTGCCAATTACCAATGTCAATAATTCTGTCTTAGTAGAATATTTTCCAGATGGTACATTTTGCCATACTTGACACGCATATTTCTATGCCTTAAATAGATACGTATACTGACATGTTTCCACAAATTGAAGGACTTTAGACAGCATTGAGTCATCAGCTGTGGTGTGTGATCGTGGAATCAACTGGCAACTGTTGACGACAAATCTCCTGCCCCTTATAAAATCATTGCACGCACCAAATTTAAGTAATGATTGCTCCGTAGATCTTTTAAGGTTCTGTCTTAAAGCCTCCAAGCATTTTTATGTCCATCGTGACTATTCATCCTCAAATAAATTCATTTACGATTGCCCTTGCATGACCTTTGCCATTGCCCAGAGTAATCGCTCATAAATGGTTGCAAGGTCGAGTTTCATTGCTGTTGACATATGTTAATGGCAACTTTTAAATGTCGTGAATATTGTTTGCTGTTCGACCACCTTCAAGCCATAAGTGTTTGCTGCGCACATCCCGACGAGCCTTGAGTGCAAGTGCAATTTTTATTATTGCGTGAGCCAAATCCGTTGCCTGAATATTTAATGAAATCAAAAAAAGTTTTTCCCTCGTACCACAGGTGCATCTAAGAAGTATAATCCTCTCCAGTTTCATCATTTGATACTTTCAATTAAGATATCAATTCATCATATACTTCTGTTGTTGCATTCAACGTTCAAAATTCTCTGCTGAATTAATTCTTTCAAGTGTTTGAGATCATACAGTTTTTATTCTTCATTTCACTCTTGCGTAGAAAACCAGTCATAGCATTGACGATTGTATCGCTCGGCCAGGCCTAAATTAATTAATAGTTTTTGTTTGGGATCATCTATCATAGCACATCGTTCCTACATTGAAATCATCCTTCGTTGTAATTATTCTTGACTAACTCGATGATTATAACTCTAATGAATATAGAGAAAATTGAAGATTAAGAATTAATAATACATCTAACTATAGCTGACAGAACATAAAAACAATTATGATTAACTGCTTATAATACATACCTTAAAGTTGGCATTAAAATTGTTTCTCTCCGAGACATACATTTGTTGACCACAAATTGAGGTCTATTTGAATGGCTAATTGGTTTATATTTTGGATATTTGTTCAAATATAGTGTGTAGGTACAATAGTACAAGTTCTGGCGGTGGTTCGCAATGGTATCAGTATTCACTTTACCATTTGCGCAAACACATTCACATATAAGCATTCGATTTATATAATAATTTCAATGTCTTAACCTCGGTAACAACATGAGCAAACCCGAGTTTCCATAGAAATCCTAATAACTCTAATACACTATGTGCCAGAGATTTACATGCAGTCATTCAGACTCACATCGTACACTGAAAGCAAGCCCGATTTTACAATATCTGCGGCGATTATTAGTTGAATATAAGCGCTCGCGCTTCACGCGTTCATGATATACGAATTCCACTACCATTTCCGATGCGTCCCACGTTTCTTGCTGCACAGCTATGATTAGATCGGTAATTAAGCTTGGTTTGTAAGCATCTAGGGTTCTTCTACCTAAATCCACTTACGTCTAATAAGTTAGGCATATTATATATTTAAATAGATTCGGAACGCGACATTAAATCCTCCACCAATGTAGTCTGCTGCTCCAACGCACACACGCACACTCTTTTGATAGATATGGATTGTATTTGAACTTTGTATAACATTGCTGTAATAAAGTGTCAATATAATGTAATTGCCACCTTGCCAAATTTTCAGATAAAACCGGTAGATCTTTCTCTGCGACCATGGGGGTGGGGGGGCTATAAATATTTCTATTGCTAAATAAAAGTGTGTATGTGTGAGTGAGAGTGTTAATATAATTAACTCTTTACTCTCATTCTATTTATGCAATTTCGCAAATATAATAAAAAAAATAAATGAGAAAGATATTGCTGAAACCATTATTTACATATGCTATCTTTTATTATGTGTGTTTTAACATACCACTGTTCTATAATTCATTTTTATATAACGAATTACACAACTTTTACGAATTCTTATAAAACTGTTGTTTCGCCTCCAATTAAATGTTATAGTCCTTAACTATTCTGTTATGGTTCTAAACAAAAGAAGTCTGATTAACATTAATTTTTAGGTTATAGAGATATTAGTAAAATCAAATTTGTATGTCAAACACTATATCCGTACTAGATTATCGTTTTTGAACATTTAGTGTTCAATATTGTTTATATGTATATCTAAATATTCAGCCTTTGATACGAAAATGTCGTACGGAAATACGATAAATTTCGATCATGTTCAAATAATCGAAAGATATCAAAATAGCATTCCCCCGGGATTATTCTTTGAAACGTTGCGCGACATGCCGATTCTCGCATAATCGCTAGATGCTTCTACTGTCCATGATATGCGTAGAAAAGAAAGAGGATTTGCGATATACACGCAGAAATCGCAACACCAATGTGTGTCATGTTCTTGCTCTTATATTCTTTTACTATATCAAGAAGGAAGGGCAGATTCTGATGAAATAGAAAAAGCTTTAAATTTAGTTGAAAAAATCTAATTATTTTGTAAAAAATTTGAAAATGTATTGGAATTGAAAAAAACGGAGATAATTTTTCAAAAACCGGAGACGGAAGATGAAGCCTCAAAAAACCGGGAGTCTCCGGTCTAAAACCGGAGAGGTGTCAGCCCTAGAAAATTGACCTCTTTGACTTTTAGGAACATACCTAAACAATGAGAGTGCTTGTATCTACTAAAAACAATTAATGAGTGCTTTATAATCAACAGCCTGTAAAGCTCAAACTTGACTCTACGATATGTAGTTCTAGAAAAACGTTTGTTATGTGGAAAAGAAAAAGGCTTTTCTTAGTTTTTTTCGGCATTATTCGATTTTTCTCGACGTAAGAACACATATAACCTTGAAATTCAACATAACATTTAAAGAAAGAATTGCCGAAAGTTGGCCAAGCGTTGATGAGTTTATGCGACTTACCTACCCACATTGTTTGCGAGTGTCATTGACTTTATATTATACTCCTATATATTAGCTAGTATTAAATAATATATATTTATTGATATATATATACTATATATAATTGATATATACACACATCACTAAAACCACCTACACTCACACTTCACTTCACAGCAGCACGCATGAATACCTAAGCGGGTATCAGGTTTTGCTCGTGATAAGACAAGCTGTAAAAATCTAGCGCTGCAGGAGCTTTCAGGTCGCGATAGTTTGAACCCTTGAAACACGAATAAAAATCACACATATTAGCACACCAGAACGCAGCGTTATAATTAATATACCATAAAATAATTTAGCTGGCATACAGATTACAATGTACGAAACAACCAAGGAAATAGATTCACACTTTTACAAGAATAGATCAAAACGGCAAATAGGACCCAAACCTTTACAACAACAACCACTCATATGAATGAACATATAATTAAACACCAAAATTGATACTCTAAAATAATTACCCTAATCTACACTGGAATCGCCTTGGAAAATTAATTATCCTCTAAATTTATGCTATTCTAATTTAACATTGCACATGAAACCAAAATTTCAATTTACAATCTCCTGCTTCAAAATATTACATGCAAAGAACAAAATGTGTTCAAAAATTCTCTCATTTACAATTTAACTGTGGCTGAAAATAACAGAATAATAAATGTCCTAAGTTGAATATTTTATGCAGGCAATAGTGCGTCGAAATGTCTCCTACTACGATACTGCACTTCGTTGCCACCCGTGTCCTCAATTTCTTAACACTTTCCTATACTAGTTTTTCCCTGCCGACGTGAACTTGGCCAACTTTTCGCGCCCTAACCGTTACCTCGTGGACTTCCCACTTTTGGCCTTGATGGTCGTGCGCTGGTCTCTGCGTCGACGTCGCTCAGACCCAGGTTCTGCGTCGTAAGAAACGGGATTCGCCTCTGCTGTCTTTTTGCGTCCTCTTCCGTTCTTCTTCCTAGTCGGCCTCTTCTTCCTCGTCTGCTACCGGCGCCTCTGACTACGCCCACGTTGCGAAAATGTCCCTTGCACTTCACGGAATACCCGTGCAAGTTCCTCACTCGTTGCTACTTCTACTTTGCTAAACCAGAACTTTCAATGCTTCTCTCACAACGGGTAACTTTTACTTCCCGTGTCGTTAAGTGAAGGAATACTTAACTGAATCTGCACTATCTCGCGGACGACTGACTAGAACGTCTGTTCGCCGCCGAATATTCCTACCTAGTAGTCGTTGCAGCGGCAAACAATATCTAAACTAATGTTAACGAAAGTGTTGGCGAGCGGTAATCAAAGTGCTGCTGGTTTGGCGATCGGGAACCCAAAAAGAAGAGCTGCTTACTCGACGAGTGGTGGCAAGAAAAGAGAGCTTCCGCTTGCGGGTTTGCGTATTTATCGTCCGACGCCTGGGGAAATTCTCAGTGGTGGGACTACTTCCCTTCTCTCAACCCTTCACAAGGAAAACTTTGCTGGCTAGTTTGCCTTCGTTTAGTACGGGCAACGGATACCAGGCCGCGCGTTTATGAACCTTTGCTCCCGCCTTGGCTGATCCGTCGCGCTCTTCCGTAGTGTTCACACATACGACAGTGTATTGAATATATATATATATATATATATATCCATTTTCACCGAGCGAAGAGAATTATCGGGCCCTGATTACGAAACGAGATAAATCCAGTTGCTAAATTTAGAAAAAAAACTTCATCACGTGGTGTAGTTAGAATCAATGTTTTGTGGGCCCTTAACACCAAAAGATAGAAAAACGGCAAAACGCCTGTTCGTCTCCGTCCGTCTGTGAACAACGCTAGCGACTAAACTGTTCAGCCGATTTTCTCCAACATCGATATTCCCCAATCAATCTGGCTGTTGTCACAGCCCCTTGAATTTGAGACCGATATTTCAATTTTTGGGGATACTTTACATGAAGACTGAGTCATATTCCAAATTTTCAAAAAAATGGCTCCATCATTTTTTATTAAATTCTGTTAGTGTGAAAGACGTTTAAGAGAAACAGTCACGTCTCATGTTCGTTATAGCCCTATTTTTTTGAAAATTGCAAAAGTTCAATTTTTTTCGGGGTCTTCCTACAACTAAAATATTAAAGACATAAGAATTTTCCCTTAATGAAATCTGTTCCTTAAAGAGTGGTTTTGAACTAAGGTCATGTACAATTGTTCGAAAATTCGAGTACTTTTCGCGCAATTTTGCATGAAAATAAGGGGGAGAAAGTACGTGCTGTTTGAGCACTCAGTTCTACGCTTGAGGCGGTGCCAGTGTGAAGTTGGCACCACCATAATTGGATGTGCTGTAGTTCGTATGTCGTCTTGGTACAAACGAATATTATGATGGAACAAACGGGTACCAACGAAGTACAAATGAATGATAATGGTTTTAATGGTTTTCGCTGTGGTAGTTGTGCCAACTTGATGGACATGTGAGACACCTGCACCGGGAGCCGAACTTTTTAACCATGCTCTGTGAAGTCACGGAAGTTAAATAGCTCGAGTCCCCATGGGTTCCAGGATGGGTGACGAGTGACGTCTTGGTACACGGAATAATAACGGCGCTGAGCCCGTCTGGTAGGGATAATAGGCAATGACTTTACGCAAGACTGACGTAATCTTGATTTGACGTAAGATTTACTTGTAAGATTGAGATGTTTAAGGATATACTCCTCCCGACTATCGACTAAAGGGTTTGGGAAGCTGTTACGCAAGTAAGAGCTTTTTAAGCATATTTAACTCAGGTGCTCCTACGGGCTGAACCTGACAAGCTGGCGCCAAATTGAATCATCAATAAAATACTTGTCCCTTTTCCGTGCTATTTTTCCTTACGCCGATCCATGACAGCATTACCTGGATAACCCGACAAATGTGAGAGTTTGGAGTAAACTAAGCATTGTCGCTTTCTTTTTATTTGTGCATCCATTAGCTATCAGAGAAGACCTTGTTACGAATTAATGTCTTGGTTTATTATTTTTGAGTATTTGAGCGAAGTCTGGCGGGTTTTAGCATGAACCAGTGCAATATCAGACACGCAAAGTAATGCGAAATATGCAGTTTCTCAGTCGGTATCAACTGGCTTCAATAAGTATTTATGACAGAGGTCTAAGGTGTATAGTCCGATTGCACTGTCAATTACTTCAGTTTGTGTTTTTGGTTATTGCAGAAATTGTGACTGAATTTTGTTTTCCTCCAAATCCTAAACAATTAAGTTAATGTATTCCTAGTCATTTTAATTTCCATGACAAAATTAAGTTATAAAAGTTGCTTGAGTTGATAACGTTCTTGCCGTATTATAATTGCTACTATGCGTATTGCGATTTCCGTTATTTCCATGATTATTGCATATTAAAGTCGATTTCGCATGAAGTTTAGTCCAAGTTAAATGCAATGTATCAAAGGTCACGCGCTGGAATGAGAGGGGGAGATTGTCATTCAATTGGGAGCTTCAATACAAAAAATTAAAGGCGTAGCGAAGCTCCCCATTGAATGATAGTGTCCATTTCTTACATCCAGCTCGTGACTCCACATGTAAAGCGGACTATAGTTGCAGCGACGTGAAATGTCCACTTGGCATGAACTTTGTCGCAAACGACAAACCGGGAGAATGACGAAACTCGTCAATATAAATACTGTCATTGGATGCACAGTAGAATACTCACCGGAATTGGGTTCTTTCAAATTCACGACTTGTAAAAACTTTATAATAATTGCCAATTGTTATAACGATTGATGTTTCCGGTCACGTCAATCGCTACGTACATTCGACCCGTCAGTATGTATAGTGAATTTTTATTCCGGATGGTGGCGGTGTTCTTCCCACGCTGGGTGGTGAAATCTGGCGCTTTCAGCTTGCGAGGATTCCCCCTCCAAATATATCTTCCAGCAGGGCACCTAAAGCACCGCCCCAGCCGAAAAGAGATTTATGCTCTCGATATTATGTGGTTGTGCAGTGTATGTAAGTGCACGTGTGCATAGTAAGAGAAGATAAGGACGAAGAAGACAAAGGAAATATTGGGCACGGTCCGTGGCCCAAGAGTTATTAATGTAATATAGATACTATATAAGTTATTAGTATATAAAAGGGTATTTGGCATTTGTCTGGCGTTGATCGGAGAAACCACGAACTACTGATCACACTAGCCGCCAAAATTCTTCCCCAGACAGCGGCTGAATCTGGCTTAGCTAAATAGAAAATCCGCCGACCGTTGGGACTCGAACCCCAGACCCTCCCAGACGCTGCAATGACAACATCAAAGCTTGTTCTGAGCTAACTCAGCGGGTAATAATTGATGTGTTATTGCTAATTCTGATGACTAACGGTACTTACACGAAATATGTGTTACATGGTTTCCTCCTATTCCTCTAACCATAGGCAATAAATTATTCACACAATCTTGTGTCAGTTGCCTTTTTAGGAAATCTGCTATTTTCACAAGATATAATATAAAAGTTGTGCCAGAAATTAAAAATTAATTGAACCTGAATCAAACAAAAGAAATCCAGCACCAATCAAGTTTGACCGTGTCCAAACACTGCGTATATGGTGTTTCTGTGGAGATCGGGCCCACTGTGCGGGCGTGTGCCCGCGTAACGACCACCCCAGGCTGCGTATTTTCACCTCCGGCAACGGGGAGCGGGTCGGGCGCATCAGCGGCGCGCAGGCGCAGGCAAAACAGGCAGCCAATCGGGAGCTGAGTGCCTCCTCCTCTCCCAAATTATGCTCATATTCTTCATATTTTTCAATGAGATAAAATAATGTTAAAATAACGAATAAAATAAAATTTAAAAAAAGTTTTCTTTTCGAGATGGGTGGGGGTGGTGGGAGGGGTGAGACTAAGAAAAAATCTTATTTTCATGATAGTAGTGGTTTAACCATACATGAATAGTGTTAATCAATGGTTTAACTACTAACATGTCATTTGGTTTTAGGGAACTTTTTAACATCTTCATCTTCGGTATCCATTATGATTTTCCTTATTGTGGGGTAATATTCAATGAAGATTACACAAAATGTTTTAAGTTTTATATTTTCAATAAAAACAATGTTTCTCTCAACTTCATAAATAGATATTTCACTGGTAACAAAACAATAGTATACTTTAAGTACTTTCAAACATCCCCTCCCCAGTACTATACATTTCTGTTACAGAATCTAAGTCAAAATTACACAATATAGCAATAGATGTTGCTTCTGGAAAAAAAATAATTTCATATCTGACAGGTGTAAAGATGATTATAGGCTACTTTGATTCTTTGGTTCAAACTACAGCAATGGCTTTAATATAAATCAATAGATCAATCTGACAGTATGTTTGTTCCATAATCTTTTCAGACACTAAACAAGTGCAGTTGTGTGTCTATTTGTTCTTCATACATTTATTCTAGAATTTCCAAGTAAAAGAAATATTATTTAAATGTCTCTTCAATTTCAGAAAAACTCTTTCCCAAAGTTTCAGGCAAAAGTAAAAATATGTAAATGAAGCCAAGAAGGCATGCAAATGACAAAAAGAAGAACATATTTGATATTCCTATCAAATACAAAATATCTGGGAAAAGTTTTACTGTTATAAACATTAGTAGGTATCCCCATGATACCATTATACCTCCACCAACACCACGCATTTGAACAGGAAGAAGCTCTACAGGTAATGTCCATGGAATTACAAGTACTCCTAATGCACTAAAACATACAAACAGTAATAGACACACTACAGGCAATAAGTGACCTTCATCAATATTGTCACTAAATAAATTTGATTCAGTTTTGCTAGAATAGAGGCATATACCAAGAACCAATGATGCAATTGACATGCCTATGTATGAAGTCATTAAAAGAGGCCTCCTACCTAATTTTTGAGATACACTTGATACAATACAACTCATGACAAACCTAATAGCACCCATTAATATTAATGCTTTCAGTGCATCAATACTAGCCCCCAGTTTTGTTGATTTCCCTCCAACTATTTTAAATAAATCAACTGCATAAAATATTAAAACATATGCCCCAGAAAATTGTTGCAAAATAAATAAGCCTATAAGCAGAAAGAAAGGTTTTATCACAGATTTCTGTCGAAGACACTTCAGACTCTCAGATAATGATAAAGACTTCATCTCTTTAACATCATTTAGTTTCTTTTTCATGCATTCTATTTCCTGCAGAGCAATCTGAAACATACATTTTTTGCAAAGGTTTAGTTATTAACGAAAGGAGAAATTTAATATTTTTTTCGTTTACATTTAATGTTTTTGTTTTTGAAATAATGTGGTAGTATTTATAGTACGTAAAGACTGGGTTATTAAAAATTGGTTTAAACAGTAAAATATGTCTAACCCGGAACCTGTACAAGCCAGAAATCTGCCTGCACGAACCTGCACAAGCCAGAGAATTTTTCTGTCCCGTGAAGTTAAATGGCGTTTTACACAGCATAAAACAGAACCTGTCCAAAGCGAAAACGGAAGGGTATTCAATGTCATGCAGCGAAAAAACCTTTAATAAATGGAATTTCTGTGAATTTATTGTAATTGGCAGAGAGCCGCAAGAATCTACTAACGGAATAAATGCATTTGAAAGTTTGTTTTAATTTCTCTGTCCCTGAGAAATGCGTCGTGGCAGCCGGACCGAGAAAGTGAGCTTTAGTAAAGGACTTTAGGCTAGAATTCGACCTTGGGGTCGCTTGTCACTCAAGTTGCATGCGGTAGGAGAATTCCCTCCCTCCCGGCTCTCCGCGCGCGGGAATTTGTTCGGGCATGACATATGTACACACATCTCTCGGTCCTGCGATGAGGATCATAATCCCTTCGGCCAGAGCCGCATTGATCAAGACCATGAGAAGGTATCAGAAAGACACAGTACACTGGGCTTATGATGCATTGTGTGTTGAAGAGACGGCGACTAGTCCAGCTGCAGCGACTAGAGTGAGCTGGTGTATTTTAATGGCCAGTTTAACAATGGGCGGAGAAAACATTACTTTGAATATTACAGTTTTTAACTTCTGAAAACGTTATAGAAAACGAATAAGTAAGTGGGAAACTAAAAAGCCAAAAACTCTAGATATATGTTGGAAAAATAATATTTTAATTCACAAGTTGTCAAGAATTTCTTTTCAATTGTCATAATATGTTTAATATTAATTTTTTGGTGATTTCTTTCATAAATACGTTATTTGCTAATGTATTTTTCTAATTGCAATAAGTCATTTAAGTAATGTAAATTAGTTATATCATAAGTCATTAAAAACCTTTCAGGATGGAAATATCAATGTAACAAGTGTCATAAAATAGACTACCCTGCATAAAACTGAAACCTCCCTAAACTGGAATATTTTTTGTCCCGATCAATTCCGCCTTAGACAGATTTTACTGTATTAAAAGAAAGTGGAATAAAGGACGGTTTTGTGAATACATGTGTAAGAATAAAAAAGTTTTCGAATTCATGTAAGCACATTTTTAAAGCATTAAAAGCGTAAAAAGTAGTGGACACTTCGGCCTGGCACTCATTGGGTCGGGTCGGAAACGGTATGGCACCGTCGGACGGACGGACGAAATTAACGGGATTTTGTAATAGCTATTTACATTGTTTCCATTGTAAGAGTGCGCACTAGACCGGTATGGTCAGGTCGGGACGATACGCACCTTCTGCCATTTCCAAAAAGTCGACAGGAAAGCTCTTCCGACGTGCTATTCCGTCCGTACAGATTCATACATTTTTAGGCAGGACCATCAGGTCAGGTCAGCCTTTCTACAGTTTCAGTTGTGAGGGTAGGTGGATCGTATGGAGTGAACATAGTTGATTCAGTTATGGATTAGGATTATCCCGAGTTGTACAACATGATTTTAAGTTTTGTTTAGTTTATTGCCCAATACTCATAAGTATAATGTAGTTAGTTATCTGAGTTGTTTCTATCAAGGTATGAATTCGCCGACTTTAAAATACTGTGATATTTATAAGAAGCTGTGCAATATTAGTGAAGATGGGTACATTTGAGCACGGTGAATATATTATACCATATTTTAGAATGATGAATTGATTTATTAATCCAGGCAAAGTATTTTTGTGTGTTTTTGTGTGGGCGTGGATGTTGGCCTAGCAGCGCTCTCCTCTGCGTGACAGGTGAGGTCAGGTCAGTGTTACGCCACACTCAGTCTGTGTAGTGCCATCACCTGTGGAATCGTGCTAGCAAGTGCCTTGACGCCAAAGGTCGCAATATCAGCATCTGTGTGAGTTCGAACGGGGCTGAATGTTCGGTAAATGACTAGTGGATAGAGGAGGGACGTACACCGCGACGAGCCGGTACTGGACCACAATGTGACCACAGCGCGAGATGACCACCATCTTGTTCACATGGTCGTAACAGACAGAATGGCGTAGTCCACAGCGTTGGCTCAACTTTGGAAAACTGCATCAGGTGTTATGTTTTCTTGGAAGGTTCGACTGCGTCTGCTGAGGGCTGGACTAGTGGTACTGCGTCGGATTCCGTTGAGCATAAACCACCAACGCCTCAGACAGCAATGCGCCCGAACGTGTTCACAGGTGTGATGAGTGGCAAAATGTTGTGTTTTCGGACGAGTTCCACTTCAATCTCTGTCACAGCGAATACTGCATACGTGTTCGACGCTTCCGTGGTGATGGCAGTCTGCCAGTTTGAATTGTTCCGGGCCATAGAGGACATGCCAAGTGTGATGGTTGGCTACAATGTGCGATCTCGCCTCGTACGCCTTGAGGGGAAATGTGAACAACAACCACTACTTCATGCAGGTTTTAGATCCAGAGGAACTGCTTCTCTTGCAAGCGGCTCCACATACCATAATTCAGTAGGACAATGGCCCACTGCAGATGGCGAGGAATGTGCTAGGTTTCTGGGAAGAATGACGGATACCACTGCTTCACTGGCCTGCACGTTCACCTGACATGTCGCCAATACAACATGTCTGGGATATGATCGACGGGAATTTGTCCGTTCTGGTCCTCTTGCAGCCACTGTCGATGCTTTGTATTCACGCAAAAGAAACCGCGTGAAGCGTTCCCCAGCACCATATCCAGGTTCTTTGAATCCATGTCACGATGTCTCGGGATTCTGATAGCAGCGCGTGGTGGCTTCACGCCGTACTAAAATACACTAGGAATGTTAACTTTTCTCTGTCCAGGCAGTAGTACAATCCGAGCAGACCATTTCTTTCCACAATAGTGATTTTTTCTGTCTCTCCCATTCACATAGCATTTCCAGTGCTTTGTGTGTCCAAACTGCATGCCGAGCAGATTTGCAATTCTCTTGAGATCTCCACATATATATTTAATTTGTACGGGTATTTCTCATAATTGATGTGTTGAAGCAGTTTAAAGTTTGCATGCATCTCCTTCAGGTTAAACTGTAACTATCGAAACAGAAGGAAAACTGTTCCCATTGTGGAGACGTACTGCTTTCAGAATTAATTTGCTAGAATCTATGAGCAAGCGCCATTAAGTTACATTAAAATTATGGCAAGGGACTTCATAACGTATTCGATATTATGAAAAGTTGACTAACTTTTCTTGGAGAAATATTTTGAAAAACTACATGGTGATCACGAAATGTCGTGCAGGGAGAAGGAATTCCATCTTTTTAGTCTCGAAGCTAAAAGCTCAGACTGTTGCTTCGACAAATTTAAATCACGAACAAGATCGTTGAGATCCCCATGGGGCAAAAAAATGTGGTTTACTTGAGTCACGGAAGGCATGAAATGTTGGGTTAACATGGATATCACATGTCTTCTGAATGTTCGTCGCTGTAGCATTCATCTTCACCCACTGTCACCTTTTCTCAGGAGGTTGCGGCGTTCACTGTGACTTATAGCAGATAGTAAATTAGGATATTGAAGTTTCCTTCGTTTTTGAGGTGCTTCCAGCTAATTTTGTCAGACAGAAATAACAGTATCGTGTGAACCGTTGGTTTTGCCTCCAAATCATGACAACAGCAAAGGGCATGTGTCGTGATTCTTTTAACCAGCAATGTAGCCAAACCTTTTGTATTTCCTAGAGGAGAATTTTCTGGATTCAGGGTCGCATATAGAAATTCCTTTTACATATTTTATTCATCCTGAACATCTACATATGCATAATAATTAAATGAAGCTATAGCATTATAACAAATAAGCAGCATTTTTTAGCACTTTCAGAGATAAGGAGTGGCGTGTCACAAGAAAACCGGCCGAGAGGCAAAAACTGATTTCATATTCGAATTTAGAGTCCAAGACTTAGCTAAGCACACCATTCACATTCTATTTAAAAAATGCAGTTGACCAGTGTAATCAAGTCAGCGAGACCACTGTCCTGTGTTGTAGTCCGAGCAGAGAATTATTCTTCAAAGTAGTAAAAAAGAAGGTTGTTTTGCAGTGGCGGCTCATGTTTAAATTGCTCGGTTGTACCCTCAGATAATCGAAAAA
Source organism: Gryllus bimaculatus (assembly GCA_017312745.1). Taxonomy (NCBI): domain Eukaryota; kingdom Metazoa; phylum Arthropoda; class Insecta; order Orthoptera; family Gryllidae; genus Gryllus; species Gryllus bimaculatus. The sequence continues at coordinate 2,190,912 of BOPP01000191.1, read as the reverse complement.
AACTAATAATATCTGAGGAATATAAATTTATCTTTTAATGGCATTCAATATTCAAGATATATCAGTAATACGCTGTGTAATGAATCATTTTGAAATCAATGAGCGTCCAACTTCCGCTCTCTCCGGCGCGGCGTCTGGATCGGAGGAGGTGCAGTGCCTCTGACCGGAAGGACCTGGTGTTCGAGTCCCGACGGTGGCAGGATTTTCGACAATAGCAAGATAGCTAGGACGAGGTCTGTCTGGAGGAGAATTCTAGCGCCCCGCTGCTCTTATCGCTAGTTTTCTGTGGTTTCTTCGATATATTCCGACTACCGGAGCACAACTCTACCAAAGGGGCCATGGGTCGCGCTCTGCCTTTCCTTCCCAATCCTTGTCATCCTCATCCCTTACACACGCTTACACTTGCATACACTACACTACCAAACATTCCGGAAGACAGGTAAAATCGGATCGGGAGCTAAGACCTTGTCCCGACTCGACTTTTGAGTCCCGCAGTTTCGACGCAGTGTTTCTTGTTTTAATTAGTATTGAGATATGGTTGAGTTTTGTGAAATTACTGTATGTGAAAATAATGGAAGGACTTATCAAAATTGTTATGTCTTATTGCTGTGAATTCTCACCGCGCAATTTCCACAGACCCAAAACGGAGAGAATACCGAAGTGTCCACCCTGTTTTTATAGCGACTGTAGGACAGTGAACGTTTACTCAATACCAGATATTCAAATCAGTTTATCATATCTATTACTCAGTTATTTACTAAAATTATTATTTTTTAAATATGGCCACGTTTTAAATAATACACATCATAAAAAGCAAGAATATTATAAAATGAATACTAACAAGTTCATTTCTATAGAGCCAACGAAGAGAAGATTCCGTCTTTTCCCAGTAAGTACAATTTTCATCTCCTTTGCTAACAAGTGTTAACCAATGGGGACTCTCTGGCAAGAACCAAAGTAGGAAAAACTGAAAAGCACAAAAGCTAACCGAACAAATAGCAGTTATTTTCCATGTTAACCATGATCCGGCTATGCATGTTAGAAGAATACCGAGGGAAAAGAATACACTATTCAAACAAAGCAATGCAGCTCTGACACGTGGATGAGATATTTCTGAGACATACACCATAGTGACAGTGGAAAGACCTGCAAAACAGAGAAAATTGTAATAGAATAAAGAAATAATAAAAATGTTTAAAAAGTAATTTGATGTAAATGTAAAATTTTAATTAATTTTAACGGTATGTAATCAAACAAATTAACTTAAAAACAAGAAAACTTTCCTAGACATTGACGTAATTCAGAAATGTGAAAACGGTTAAAATAAAATAAATTATCGCTTACCTACGGACAAACTAAATATAAAACTAATTTTAAAAGATAACACACCTGCAAAACATTTCTACTGAAATCATCATTTTCATCTCTAAATTTCTTTAACATATTTCAGCATCGAGTCATATTTAGTTCTTACCTTTACATATACTAACCATTTATGTTTTTTTCCAAAAGTGCCAAGCTGCACCAACAGAATAAGCAAAATTTGTAAATACAGTGTGATAGTAAATAAAAGGAAACTGTTTATCTCCCTACGAATTTGGAATGAAAAGCTACTCTGCACCTAGTTTCCATATCGTTTGGTTTCAGATTTAAATGTTTCCAAACATTAGGTTTTTGCAATTTTCGAAAATACGGAGAGTTTAATGAAACTTACACCATACTTTTAAGCGTCCCTTCTTCTATCCGGAATCTAGAGGTGCAGCCAAAGCACATTATTTCTCGCTTTGTTTCGAAAATGACACTACTACATAACCAGCAAAAGTGCAGTTAAGCAGCTAATTATTTTTCCGCACCGAGACTAAAACTCAGATTCTCAGAGTTAACGTGCCGGCACTAACACCACTACGCCAGAGAAGCGCCGCATAAATGCCCGATTTATGTAAAAAAAACTAAAAAAATAAAAATTATCTGTTAGAAACTCCCAAAGCCTCCACTCCGTAACAATCAATCAGGGTATATCAAATTTCAAGAATATCAGAAGAACGGTTTAGGCACTAGCGTTAAACGATAGACCGACAGACAAACGGACAGACAGACGAATATTTTGCCGTCAATTGATTGTTCGGTATAAAGAACCAATAAAACATAGATTCTGACTACATCACGAGTTAGAGTTTTTTTTCTAAATTTAGCAACATGATTGATCGAGTTTTTCATTACCAGAACCCAGAAATGAGGTTTATTCTGGTGATATTTCGGCGTTTTCTGGCGTACGATTACATAGCTTTCTCTTATGAAAAATTCGTAAGGCTAGAAAGTAATAATTTCTGAACCGTTACGGCTATCTAAGTTGGTCACAATGCTAGTGTCCATGATGTATTTAAATTTCATGCCGATAGATTCATTAGTTTACTTAAATCGGTTCATACAATTGCATAGAAACTCGATAATTAATTTGACATACGTTTTACAAATCGCAAAAGAAAGTTGAAAAATGTTAAAAAGTTACAAATTGCAAAAGCACGTACAGAGACGTCCGGTTTATTTGTATATGTAATGATTGCATTTCAGAGTAGAAATGCTTCAAATTATTTTCAATAAAGTTTTTTGAATCCCTAATACGTTTCTACAACAACACTTTCATCAAATTTATATCCTCGTGTGGGACTCGAACCGGCGCCCTCTTATGATGAAACCGAACATGCCACTTAACCTCGGCCATCCAGGACAAGACCTACACACTTCCGTATTACTCAAGATTTTACTGTTTCAGTTCTAGCATTACGGAGCTGAGAAAATGCAAAAAACAACAATGGGGTTGAAAGTTGAAAATTCGAAAATCACATACACACTTCAAATTTATTTATCTTAATTTATTGTATTTGTTAGTAGAAGAGCTTCAAATAATTTTCAATTACGTTTCTGGAATTTTCGATATTTTTTTCGGCAACACAGCATTGTGGTAAATAACTATCCCTGAGCGAGGCTCGAATTAACCGACCTTGCCTCCAAAGCACTAAGACACATCATTTAAACAAATTCAGCCACCGGGGTCGTACAGGGGTAGACACTCCTAGAATAGTCATAAGAGCTTTGTGTTTCAGTTGCAGTATTTATAAAAAAATAATAAAATAATAAATAAAATAAAAATAATAAAGGTAATATAATCAAGTAAAAGTAAAAATAAAAAAAAGGCAACATAACGAGCGGAGTGACACAGGGAAGTGTCCTATATCCTTTGTTATTTATAGCATATATTAATGATTTTTGACAGGGAATTGAATAAAAAAGTACGACTTTTTGCAAATGACTGTATAATGTATCGGGGAATTAAAGACACGCGTGATAGAAAAATATTGCAGGCTGATTTAGATAGGCTAGAATCATGGGCTACCACAAATGAAATTAAATTAAACCCCAGTAAGTGCAAGTTTATCAGATTCGCGCGTTCTAGAAAGACAGATGACATCACATATAAATTAGGAAATCAGTATATTCCGAGGGCTTAATGCTGTAAATATTTGGGAATTGTACTTAATGAGGATCTGGGGTGAGCAGAACACGTAAATTATGTAGTGAACAGGCGTGGAAGACATAACACTTTGTGATTAGAGTGCTTAGGAAAGGAAGTAGAAAATCAAGGGAATTAGGGTACACATCTCTAGTACGGCCGATATTGGAATATGGCTTCATATGTTGGGACCCTTATCGTTTAGGGCAAATAAAATCTCTCGAAAAATTACAAAAATGTGTCGCAAAATTTGTTAGATGACGTTCTAATTCTGAATTTATATCTTGTGAACCTTTGGAAAAACGCAGAGAGAAATCGCGTCTTTCTGCGTTATTCAAATCAATACGAGGTGATCGCCCGTGGGGGAAAGTACGGGCAAGAAAATCAAAACCCACATACGTCGCGCGGAGGGATCATGGTTCTAAATTCGGCAAAGAAAACAGAAAACAGATGTAGGTAAATTCTCATTTGTAAACATGACAATACAAAATTAGAACGAATTACCTGCATCAGTACTGGAGACTTTCCCTCAGAATGTCAAAAATTTTAAAATTAGATGAAATAAGTTATAATTGTTTATTAGAATTTGTTAACATTATTTTTTAATTATTACTGTTATTTTATGCCAGCTTTAGCGTGGTAAGTTTAATATACTAATCTTGTAAAATTGAATTATGTAATAAGTAAATATTGTAATGTTCCTTTGATTGTGTTATGTATTTGTAGTAACTGCTTAGTTTAGTAACTACTTAAAATGTCGCCGCTCACTCGCAGAGATTTTAATTTGTTACTAAATCTCTCTTGAATACGTAGTTGCAGAAAACTATGAAAAAAATCGAGAAACTTTATTGAAAATCGTTTTTGAAGCACTTCTACTCACAAATACAATCAATACAGATAAATAAACCGGAAGTGTCTGTATCTGATTTTTAAATTCGCAACTGTTAAACATTTTTTTCATTTATTCTATTTCTAAAACGTATGTTAGATGCCAAATCAATGGTTGCCTTTCTGTGCAACTGTATGGACCGATTTATGTAAACTAATAAATCTATAACACGAACTTTAAGTACATTATAAACACTACCCATGGGGACCAACAGTTTTCTTTTATCATGATATCCCTAACGGTGGCGAATATTATTACTGGTATGGGTGGTAAAGGTGTCGGCAAGTTAATTCAGAGTTCGGGTCTCAGAGCGGAAATAATTTGTTTCTGGTTCAAACAGTTTTGCAAGTTTATGTAATAGTATAATATAGCGGAGCTGTTAGAAATTATGTGAGAATTGTGCTTTTGTAGCACCACTAGTTGTATTTGGTGGGGGCCCCTGGGCTACCTTGTTCACCCTTAAATCCGGTACTGCTAAGAAGAATATTGTAATCGTGCGCCGGAAAACAGCGAATTTCAGTTAAAATCTCCTTTTGTCGGACCCTTGTAACAAAATACCATTTGGGTCGTATAATTCTAAAGAACCTGTAACAAGTATTATACTTCAGCTATTGGGTCAATGACCCCCATCTCGATCAGATTTTCGCCCAGTTTTCCTGATCCTCGAGCAAATGCTGAGATGGCCCCTTGTTTTGCTTCTGGACATAAATATAAACTTCAAATTAACTTCCTCCCATACAACTCACACACATTGTTAACGTTGACCGTAAATAAATAAATACAAATAAACAACCATAACAAACCAATTCAATAAAAAAATAATACTTATTGACTTAATAGTTTAATAATAATATATAATTAGATATATATATAAAGTGCATCAATCCTTTCCCTGTATATAGTACTTTATTTCCTCTTACATTTGATGTAACAAGAAGTCACGTTTTGTAGGTTTTTGATACCGAAAAATCGTTGAGGAAAAACGTCGGTCCGGTCGGTCCGGTCGGTCCGGTCGGTCCGGTCAGTCGTCAATGCTACCGCCTAAACAGTTCAGCCGATTTTCTCCAACATTTATATTCTACAATTCATTTCAACGAACTTTTGTGAGTTCCAAACGGCACCAAGTGCAGTTTTTGGGCGGCGTCTTCCTACAACTACAATACTAAAATAAATATTTTTTACTTAATGAAATATTTTGTTGAAAGACATTTGGAAATAATTTTTTGCTCTATTTTTCGTAAATACAAGTAGTTTTTGTGCAATTTTGCGCGAAATATAAGTCAGTATTTTTGAAAGTGGGAAGAGGTTATCATTTCATAACTACAAAATTGAAAAGATTTCAGTCTTAGACAAAGTCTGTAGTAAAAACATAGCTCTTAAGTAAATCTCATGTTCAATTTTTTGAAAATAAAAAAAACCTTCTGCTTGAAATTTACGCTATTCTCCAAATTTTTTCGTTGACTTTTCTCCTCGCAAGAATCAAGGTACGGTAAAAATACGGTGCTGGTCCCATTCTCAAAAATTGCTAAAAGTTGAACATTTCAAAACTAAAGATAGTGATTTTTGCTTTAGACAAAGTCTAGTGTAAAAAAAATCAGCTCTTCAATAAAGACCATGTACAATAAAAAATAGAGTATATTTTGCGAAATTTGTGCTTGAAATTTATGCAATTTCTAAAAAAATTCAAAAACCACTCCAAATGTTTTGTTTAAATTTTAACGTTCTATGTATATGTTAAAAATAATAACCTATATCCGCACTGTAATATTATAATGCTGTAATATTACAATTTTACACCAAACAACACAACACACAATAAAACACACCACCGATAACATTAGTAATTCATTTTAAAAGTTCGAGGTGGCGAGCAGGCGAGCAGGTTCATAATTTACGATATATCTCAACAATGACAACACAAAGATAAAACAAGACAAGAAAATACAAGCAGCAATTATCTAAGAAAAACATTTTAAATGTAATAAAACAGATGAGTGAAGATTACTCACCAGTAGATATTCCGCATAACAGTCTTGAAAAGCATAACATTGTGACACTCTTTGATATTGATATGAATGCCCATGATGCAATCATTGTAAATGAGCAAATCTGGCATCCTCTTTTTCTGCCCAACTTATCCATTACTGGTCCTGTCAAGAGCGCACCGACAGGAGTGGCGATTGCCACTAAACTTGCTGTAAACAATCAAATCATTTATGTAGATTTGTCATCAGAAACATTTTTCAACAGACTAAAAAAATGGTCCTAGTACGACTGAATTTGAGAAACCTCATTTTGTTGAGATAGCTAGGTATAGCTAGCTCCTAGTCAGTGACGCTTGCTGCATGTAAGCTAGGGAAGCAGTGCTTCTCTGAAAAGAAGTCGACTCATTATTAAGTGCAGTATGCATGTGTTTTTCTCCAGGGAGCGAAGTTTCCAGTGGTGGAGCATGAATACAAGTCGACAGCATGCAGAAATGAAATTTGGTGTGCTCAGCGGCGACCCGTGAGTCTATTCAAAGGTGACAAAACATTGACAAAATACCCATTTTTTCTAACAAAAATCTTGTATTTGTGAACAAGATTGAAAGAAAGAACGATTACTGTTAAACTGACCATAAGTGAAATTAGGAAATGAACTAGTTCTTGCTTGTATTCCACATGCCAACATAATCGTATTATATATTACGGTATACATTGAAATTAAGGGGGGGGCAAATAAAATATTTATGAAATATTGGTTGTGGTGCAAGCAATTATACCCTGCTGTTTCAAATTTTCGAAGTTAATGTCTGTACATTTCGGAACTTTTCTAACATCCAAAATTGACAAAGATATTATCTTTTACAAGGTCTTTTTCTATCATTTTTACGTGGATTGAAAATGGTAGCAGCATAACAGACGGGGTCGTTCTACGATGAAGAGATTTTACACAATACAAAGCATGCTGTACGGTTCAGACTGGAGCTTTATACACACTTAAAGCGAATGAGAACTATAGGAACCATCAGCTGACACGGAACTGTGCCGATCTGACATGAACAGCCCAATATTATAACTTGAGAAGGACCCACAGCATGAGGGGTCGAGGCAGTCACGTCACCCGAATATCCCAGAGCAGCTCCTCTCACCACAGTAATTGCGCTGACGATGAGAAAACACAATCTCTTGCAACGCGTCTCTGCTGCACCATCCAGCCCACCAACAGCATGCAATGGATGCGAGAGCTTTTCTTCAGAAAAATCGAGCCGTTTAGTGGAGGATCGAGCTTGGATTGCACAACCTCCAAATAATCGAAAAATATTTTATAATACATTAGGAATATGTATTAACGTTTTAATGACATTCAATATTCAAGATATGGCAGCAATATCGATGTATGTAAATTCATTTTGAAACCAAAGAGCGTCCAACTGCGCTCTCTCCAGCGTCTGGTGCCCTCCAAGTATACCGATTCATATAGCTGTGAAAGCTTCTCCCAGGTAGACAATGTCAAATAAATGGTGTAAGGGATTGCGACCCGGTTACCGCCGTTCTCCTGGGCCCTTAGACGCCAGGCTGGGATGCCATGGCAGGTTCTAACTTCACGAGGCTGTAGCGCAAGCATAGGCGAGCACGGACTAAAACTGGAGGGGAAGGCAACTATCATTCTCTCCCTCGTATATATTAAGCTTTTTTATTTATACACGACATTTTAATGTACAACTACTTTCAGCCTCGTCATGACCGCTTATTTTTGGGGTACTTTCGTTTATGTGTCAAACATTTTAGCTGAGCGATTTTGGATAATTTGAAATATTTTTAGGGCGTTTCTTTTGGGGAATTCAGTCTAAATTGGCCACTTTGCCTCTGCAGATTAGAAAGATTTTTGCTCCGAATTCGCCAATCACACTAAAGGTACACACAGTACAATTTTCGAGATTTTTCATTTTGGGACTGTTTAAGTATTTTTCACACACTTCATAATACTTTTTTATGTTATGCATTTAAAAAGATTTAAAAATATTTAAAAAGATCATAAAATGAAATGTCAATATGCACTCAATGTAACAAGTCTTGTTATTTTTGGGAAATAAAATTAATCGTTGACTCGATACTCGCAAATTACAATTGTCCTTACTAAATTTCAAGTCTCAGCAAAAGTAAAATTAAAAAATTGGAAATATATAGCACATTCTAAAAGCGAAATTATGTGGCAATTTTTGCTATTATGAACAAACATTAGACATAATACCAATTACTGAAAGGTAGTGAATCACCAAGTTAATGACTATAGCACAACATATAGACTTTTATAACCAAGTAAAACGCCTATTTCTTTTCGAATTTAATACCGCTAGACAATAACTAAATAGCTACACAACCATAGACACGGAAACAATATCCGGATAGACTAATGTGTCCATCCGTTTGTCATGATTGTAACTCTTAAAATTTATTTACATTCATTTAATCTGAGACGACGTGTTTCGAAAATAAAGAGCGTTATTATGTAAGGCTACTTTCAAAATTTTCGGTGTGATCAGAGCCTGCTCCTGCGCGCTTGAATACATCCGTGAACCCATGGATTTCTTAAAATAGCTGGGGGTATTCTTTCTAAATGTCCGAAAATGCTTCTGCATCGTTCACGTTATGTTCCATTTTTTAAAACCAAAGTTCGGAACAGCGATTAACACGCAACGGCAACTTACTCCAACTGATTCACAACCTACTGAGGCGGAGACTTTCAGAATTTCCACATAATATCTAAGAGCCCTCATTAATTTCAATATAAGAACTCCCAGAAGATAGAATTTGCTCAATTCGGTTATATGAGAGCAATTACTCTGCTGATAGAATATCTCTTTTTTCATAAGAATTTGAGTTATTACTCACATTAAAAGATTGGTCGAAAGTTTGCTTATAAGTATTAAGGCGGCTCCACACATGCGGCATTCGGCGAATCCCGAGCAACCGCTCGCCGAATCCCGAGTAGCGTGGACGAGTTGCTTGCAATTCGCCGAACGCCGAACGTTCGGTATTCGCCCTAGCCACCGCGAGTCGGTCTTCAGAACAGACACATCAAACGGAGCGAACATTCGCTGAACACATCAGCTGTTCGGGATTGGACGAGTTGCTCGGCGAATGCCGAATGTGGGGAGTCGCCTTCAGAGAAATGTCTCTGTTTTATTTATACCACTAATTCTAGAGTACACTCTATACAAATTTTGCACACAAGTGGCATGCACACGATGCGTCTTTTCTGTGCGTCACGGGAATAAAATTGCCCGCGCAAAGTAGAAAGACGAACGCTCAACACAGCGCGCGTGCGCTACCCTATCTACACAGTGCAACATTGTGCGGTACTTCACTTCTATAAAATGGATCTTGCTAGTTTCGCGGCAATTTCGGCAGTTTACTTAATGATCAGTCGAAAGAAGAGAAAAATAAAGACGCGCATGTGGACCAATGTTTTAAGCAAGGAATATTCTTCTCCTGTCACTGCCACATACCGAACTAGAAATGGAGATAAACACGTATCTTTTTACTAGTTTCCAATATAGCTAATAAATATACATTGAAAATTGATATTACTTCAGATATATAATAAAAGAATTATCTTCAAGAAATTCGCAATAAAAAACAGATGGACATCCCACAATAACTAGGAAGACTACTCAAAGAATTCGTACGGCTCGGCATTTGAGATGACTTCCCTATGAAGTACTCAGTCTTCGAAGAAAGTGCACAAGAAAGACGAACAAGGTTCCCGTGATCTCTGGGAAAGATTGCGCTATTACATGCGTCCATCGTTTTGGCGAAGAACGCCCGGCTGAAACGTATGCGCTTCGTGCGCTAGACGCGTGAGCCAGTGGACGGAAAGACGCATCGTATGGACTAAGACTAATCTGAACTGCACCACTCAAGTTTTACATCAAAGAAAGAATTCGATAATTTAACACAGTTTCAGTTTCGAAAAATAATATTCTTGTATTTTAAGAGATTATCAAATAAAGGAAGTAGCGGAGTTCAGACAATAATACTGGTACTAAAAATATGGAAATACAATGTGAAATAACTGACCAATCCATGAAGCATCTTCTTTTGTGATTGGCAATGCGCTGTCTGCTGACATTAGCTGAGGCAGAAGAATAGCTGAGAAAACTAAGTTAATTCCACAGTTTATCACCAAAGAATGGGCAATACTGCATGCTAATATCTAGAGACAATAAAAAATGTTAGACATTATTATCCGTAACGTTAACATAATGTAGGCTACAATCTATATTCAATATTTTCGCATAATATACATATTTCTTTCCATGTCTGGCACAATATTGCAGTTCGTTGCGGTACAATTGTAATCAATAATAAAGGGAACCCAGACGGAGGGAAGGGGAGAGACATGACAACTTTCCCCAAGCTCCGAATCAATTGGGGCTCTGATTTTTTTCATTCAAAACATGAAAATGAACCAATTTACTTCTAATTTTAATTAATGGAAATAACGCCTGTTGCACACAGTCAGGCATTGTATCAAACGAGTGTATCATGATTTATAATAAATTGTCATAAATAAACTGTTTGAAATAAAATTATGTTATATATAAAAAACTTATTTTGTTCAACTGTGTTTTTTAAGAAAAAATATCATTTAAGTACAGTTAAAGAATAAATAAATTAAAAATATAATTTTTTATAAAATGGTGTATACGTGTGTTTTTATATACGAAGAGAGAAAGAAACAGATAGAGAAATAGATTGCCAGAGTGAGAGTTAGCCAGAGTGACAAACAGCGAGAGTGACATATAGCGAGGTGACATAGCGAGGTGACAGCGAGAGTGACATGGCGAGAGTGACATATAGCGAGGTGACATAGCGAGAGTGACATATAGCGAGAATGAGACAGCTGCGTGGATGTATAAATACTATATAGATATACAAATATATCGATATACAAGTACATAGATATATTAATGTATAGATATATAGGTGTTCACAAGCTCCCGTTTCAAAAAAGTACCCTAGATTCCATGTTGACATTCATGAAGAATTGCAGATACAATTTTTTCGGAAAACATTTTGTCTTCAAGAAAAATGAGTATAAATGTTATTTCCGGGCGCGAAATTCAAACCGGCTTCCGCGTCAGGGCAGACACTGACGTGTCGTCCGGCGTGTCGTCTGCGTTGGCGTAACATCGTTTCTTTCCTTTTTGGGTGAAACTGTCAAGTGAGGCAAATATCTCTTGCCATACTATTCTACTAAACCTACCAAAATTCATTTTTTGCTGTATGTTATAACCACGATATGCAGGAACGTAACAATGAACGCTGAACACAAAACTTTACGTAAATTAACAAAACTCATGGAATGCTGGAATTATTTTTTGCATATCTTCAGTGTGAACTAATGTCTTGTGATTTAAAGATGCGATAAATAATAGTTCCCTGTTGTTTATTTCCTTAATATCACGACATCGTGTCTAACAGTTTTGCAGCTAAAATGTTCGTTCATTAAAATATTGAGTTCATTAATTATTTCTGGGCGTGCTCTTTGAAGTTATGCTTTCGCGTGTCATTTTTGTAGCTGCAGACCGACAATTGCATAGGTGAATATTTTCAGTACACATTTAGGTGCACAGTCAACCAATCCTACGCGGTGTCCATGATTAACAACGATAAAATGGCACATGTCCCATATGACGATAAACAACATAGATTCCTAATATGGTGTTGGTGCAAAACATAAAAAAATAGGGACAAACTTATGTTTCATACGAATACGTATGTTGCTTGGTCGCGTCGAGGCTTGTATCGTGGGGTAAACAAACCGCCGCACACTGATCAATTGAAAAAGAGAAAGACCCTCATTTAATGCACGCAGCTGCTACCTACAACACAAGAGAAACAGCCACGGATAAATGTTCCCAACCTGCCGCCAAATTCGTCCAGAAATGATTTCACGAATTCTCTGAAGACTTCGGGAGCGCAGCATGCGTTCACCTCGCATACGGAACAGGAAAACGAAGGCCAGAATACACATTCGCCTGCGATAACTCTACGCGGGGTTCTGGAGTCCACTGTCGCGACGTGCATGTTCCACAGAGTTTGTTTAACGTGTTTTGCAAAAACAGCCCCCATGAAAATAAATTCCTATCGGAAGAAGTTTACCTTATTACTCATAGGATTATCCCTAAGCAATAATAACGTAATTTGCTAGATTATTTTAAAGATCATTAAATATTGAGATTTTAACAGAGACAAACAAGGAGGGAGAGGGGTGTAAAAAATTGGAAAATTATATTCATATATTCAGTGGAGTTAATAGGGAAGAACGAGTAAATGTCGGTGTATCAATTTCGATAGATAAGAAATGGTCAAACAGCATTCAAAGATGGAATCAGAAAAATGAAAGATTGATTATTGTGCAATTATAATTGACAGGATACGATATTGCAATAATTGGCGCATATGCACAGATGATAAAAAGGACACAGAAAAATTAGAATTTTATCAACAATTGACTGCTGTATTAGAAGAGATTGGATATAGAACGAAATATATTAGAAATTAAGAAAGAAAGAACTAATATTAGGAGATCTGAACAGTTGAACTGGAATAAATGAAAATAGCAATATAATTGGAAGAAACGGAGAACCAATATCAAACGATAATGGGAATAGAGAGATATAATTATGTCAATAAAATTTCTAAATGAGCTTTTACACATAAAATACATACACAAGTTTACTTGGACGCAAACTACAAGATAGTTACAAGTCAATACCATTTGCAAAATGTCCACTAAATTAAACTTTGAAGACGTCAGAGTACATCGAGCAGCAGAATGTGGCTCAGACCACCACTTGCTGAAAGTAGTATTCGTACTGTATTTTCCATTCAGGAGAATCCGGAATGGAATTGGAATCCTGAATGGACCTAGAATCTAGGGTACTTTTGTGTATTTGGAGCTTCTGGACACCCTGAACAGATATTTAGATATGAGTATATAGAGATGGAGTGAAAGAGAGAGAGAAAGAGAGAGAGAAAGAGAGAGAGAAAGAGAGAGAGAAAGAGAGAGAGAAAGACGGAGAGAAAGACGGAGAGAAAGACGGAGAGAAAGACGGAGAGAAAGAAGGAGGGGAAGAGGGAGGGAAAGAGGGAGAGAAAGAGAGATGGTAAAAGACAAAGAGGGAGGGAGAGAGAGAAGAGAGAGAAGAAGAGACGAGAGAAGGAGAGAGAAGACAGAAAGAGAATAATTTTTGTTTCCAATCATGAGCCCCATTGGTTAACTGCCCCAGACCTTAGTTTTCTCAGGGAACCCCTGCCTATACTACGAAACGAATTCAATACCTTGATGTAACTGAATTACATATTTACTTACTTGAGGAAGACAGAATTTCCAATGAACTGGGTACGGAGTTACATCTTCCCCATTCCATTTATCTTCTTTTTCCTTGTTATCATCTTCCATGCTACAATGAAAAAACAAAAAGAAATATTAAAAACATTCTAGATTAATATCCAATTGTTTATTATTAGTACTAGTATTATTTTTACTATTAATATTATTAAATATTTAGAGCAGCTTTTTACAAAATAACATTACTATCTGCATGCATTTCTAATAAAATTTGGCGCAGAAAATACGGACCGCCGGCAAGACGGACCGCCGGCAAGACGGACCGCCGGCAAGACGGACCGCCGGCAAGACGGAGAGAGGAGAGAGGAGACTTTGGGGGACTTAATGGGAAAGGACTTTGGGAAAGGGGGGACTTTGGGAAAGGGGACTTTGGCGAAAGGGGGACTTTGGAAAGTGGGGACTTTGGAAAGGGGGACTTTGGAAAGGGGGGACTGTTGGAAAGGGGACTTTGAAAGGGTGACTTGGAAAGGGGGACTTTGTGAAAGGGGACGTTTGAAAGGGGAATTTGGAAAAGGGGGACTTTGGAAAAGGGGGACTTTTGGAAAGGGGACTTTGGGAAAGGGGGACTTTTGGAATTGGGGTACTTTGGAATGCGGGACTTTGGAAAGGGGACTTTGGAAAAGGGGACTTTTGGAAAGGGGGGACCTTTGGAAAGGGGGACTTATGGAAAGGGGACTGGGAAAGTATATGGGGGAAGAGACCTGTAGGAAGTGGGGGCCTCTGGGAAGAGGAGCTTTTGAAAATTTCTTTATGAGTTAACCAATGCTCAGAAACAAATATATATATGACTTTCATGCAAGGCTCCAAAAAACTCAGTTTTATTTGATTTGATTGAACATTATGGTGAAATATTTTGAAAGCTACGTACCAAGGATATTTGTTTTTTGTTTCACCTACTTGTAGTTAAATTTTTAATTTACTACTCGTTTTAGATCCGAGTGAGCGGCGGGTGTGGAAATCGAGCCCATCATGTAGGTAACGATGGGAGGAATCTGGTGTAGAATAGAGAAGAAAGATCAGGTGTTCGAAAAAACGAAGGATGTTAGACATTAAAAAGAAAGTATTTGGACTGGATTTTGACTGAAGACTGCATTAGCTATTTTATGTGAAATGTCCGCTCGCGATGAAAGTACAATGGTGAAAACTTGCCCGACATGCATCAGCGTTTGAGACAATGTCGGGCAAAGTGTTTGCCTTTTTTATAACATTATCTTTATTAGTGAACGAATATACATAGTCAGTAATTATTTATACTACAATCATATGCTATTTTTTATGACCTTATATTTAACTTAAATGCCTAATCTTATATCTAAAATCTAACTACACATGAATAGGAAACTCACAGAGCACCTATCGTGATTAATTGACTCTGAAAAATTATTGCTGAGAAATGAATCTAATGGATATCTATTTTTTATTCTTGTTGGGAGCGGGTAGGTGGTGGTAGGCCGTAGTGGGTGGCTTGGGTTATTGTGTTTATTTTGGAGAAGAAATTGTTTAGATAGGAGAGCGATATGGTAAAAGTATAGGAGGTAAAATTAAATTCTTTATACCAATGGAATTGTTTGAGATGAACCAGGGTGCATGAGTGCAAATCTGAGGGAAATTATTTTGGATGATCTGTAATTATTAATATAGGTGGTTTTTTGATGGCATTGATCCAGATAAAGGGCATGCATAAAGCATTAGGGGGTCTAATTATTGATTTATAGATGGGTGATGGCATTGTTTTAACGCAGAGCTTTACTATTGCGATTTAAGAGTTGCTTTAGTTGAATTATTTTATTTTGGCTTGCTGTGCTTTCTACTGTTTTATGTGCATTTTTCCAATTTTAGTCTGGTATCAAGATTCAGGGCCCTAGGTTACTCTTAACAGCATTCATTGTGTGAGATCCATGGAAATTGGGCTTATTGTTTATTCGGCAGTGGTTGTTGGGGTTGAAAATTTGGCTGACAAGCAAACAATTGTCAAACGTGTGATATTTGATTATGTGTTGATTAGGCTTCTAATTGATTATTGAATAGTAATTATTTAACAATAGTAATTAATATTGATAACATATTATTGAGCTGATAAGGTAATAACGCAAATATTTATCAATTAATACTATGTAAAATTGGAATGCAATTTGCGAATATTTGAGCCACTTCATACCTTGTCTTATTTTTACCTCCAATTGTAGTTGATTTAAGTACGCCGATTAATTATTAAATAATGTGCGGTATTAATTTACTCTTTTGTTATTACCTTTTACTCGTTATGTGTTCTTGTGGGTTTTTGTTACATAGCTTCTAATAGCTTCAGGCACAGTTAGTGCAGAGAACTGGTTTATTGTTTCGCTGCTTTATAGTTTTTGTCTTTAATTTGATTGTATATGGCAATTATTTCTTGTGACATTTTCGTCCCAACTTTCCTTACCAAAAATTACTCGTTGTACTCTTCCCATCTATCCTTCCATCTTCTCTACTCCATCTGTCACTTTCTGTCCGTCTGTTCTTTCCCGTCCGTCCGTTCCGTCTGTCTGTCTGTCCGTCCGTCCGTCCGTTCCGTCCGTCTGTCCTTCCGCCCGTCCTGTCCTTCCGTCCGTCTTCTGTCTGTCCTTCCGTCCGTCTGTCTGTCTGTCCTTCCGTCCGTCCTGTCTGTCTGTCCATCTTCCGATCCGTCTGTCTGTTCTGTACCTTTCCGTCCGTCTGTCTGTCTGTCCTTCCGTCCGTCTGTCTGTCTGCCTTCTCGTACCCGTTCTGTCTGTCTGTCCTTCGTCCAAGTCTGTCTGTCAATGTACCTTCCGTCCGTCTGTTCTTTTCTGTCCATTCGCGTCCGTCTGTCTGTCTTGTCCTTACCGGTCCGCCCGTTCTTGTCTGTCTGTCCTTCCGTCCGTTCCGTCTGCGTCTGTCGTCTGTCCTTCCGTCCGTCCGTTCTGTCTGTCTGGTCTGTTTCCTTCCGCTCCGATCTGTCTAGTCTGTCTGTTCCTTTCCGTCCGTCCGTCCGTCCGGTCTGTCCTTCCGTCCGTCCGGTCTGTCTGTTCTGTCCTTCCGATCTGTCTGTCTGTTCTCTTCCGTTCTGCTTTCTTCGATGTCCTGTCCTTCCGTACTGTCTCGTGCGGTGGTCTCCTTGCCGTCTGGTCTAGTTCTGTCCTTCCGTCCTGTCTGTCTTCCTCCGCTCTGTCTGTCTGTCCTTCCGTCTGTCTGTCTTGTCCTTCCGTCTGTCTGCTCTGTCCTCCGTCTGTCCTGTCGTGCCTTCCGTTCTGTGCGTGGCGTGGCGTGCGCGTCCTGTCATGTCTGTCCCCCCCCATTCCGTCTGTCTGTCTGTCCTTCCGGTCTGTCTGTCCTCCTCTGTCTGATCTCTTCTCT
>BOPP01000191.1:2140291-2161677 GCA_017312745.1 Gryllus bimaculatus | reverse complement strand
CTGAACTAACATTCCTCCTTTTGCATCATGGATTATGTAAATGTGCAAGAAAAAATTGAAATAATTTTCATTTACGGCGAAGTTGGGAGAAATTTCGACGCTTCTGTTTAATTTGTATGCTCGACGTTTTCCTGAGAGAGTATGATACGCACCGACCGACCGATAACAATACTTTCTCTACTTACGAAGTAAGGGCCAGATAAACAGAAACCAAATGAATCATGTCCTATAAATCAATATCAATATCAGACTCACATTATTCTCACAGAAGAGTGGCGACTCCAATGCTGGCTATCTATTAGCAAAGTGCAGCATTTCATGATATGTTATTTCCTTTAATGATATGGCATTAAATGGTTCCTACTTTTGTGTTAGACTGAAATTGCATGTTTTCAGAATCATAAGAACAATTAATTTGTAAACATGAGTAAAAATGCAGGCAATATATTAATTTGAAGGGTGAACTATACCCTTTCTCTCTCCTTGCTTTGCCTTCAGTTTTGTCATTTGTAAACTCATTGAGAGTAATAATATTATTATGATATCATATACTGATAAAAAAAATTGTTTTATACAGAACCAAGCATGACAGAAATAGCAGTGCCTTGCAAAAGAACAAGTTGACTATGTATATGATCATAAACAAATATACAAAATTATTTGTTTTTCCAACGAACAGTGCTACTTGCTATATATTATGAAAACAAGACCTAAATTGCAAATTTTCACAGATTCTTGTACAAGCTGCAATAACACAATCAGATTCACTAATACCTTTCAGTCAATGATGTCATAAGTGTTTGGACAATAACCCACGAAAATATTTACATTGTATTTTCTTCATAAGTAAAAAGTAGTACCTTTGAAATTTCCTATTACAAATGTTTGATTTGTAGGCTTACTTGTAAGAGTCCATGTTGACACTGTCAAAATGACTTATTGCTATTATTACCAAAACATAAATTAACACACCAAGAATTTTTTTATAACAATTAAAAGCCTCAAATTAAACATACCTTTAAAAAAAATATATAAATTTCTTTGAGTAGTTAAATTAAAATAAAACATGCACTAGATTTATGTATGCCTTAAACCAAGACTAAATAATTAGAACAATTTCCAAAATCCTTAATAAATTATTATTACTATTACTATTATTACTATTATTATTATTATTATTATTATTATTATTATTATTATTATTATTATTATTATTATTATTATATTAACCATTACAATCAGTTAAATAATCATAACAATAATTATTATTTCTATTTACTATTATTATTAAATTAACCTGTACTTTGTCACTCTGTGTATAATTTAGATAGTTATTTATCAATTTACCCTATTCTGCATACAAATTGTAAACTAGAGTATAACATATTTGATACCTACCTATACAAAACAAATAATGAAGAATAAAAAAGAAAGTCCTTACTCTAGTATAAAACTTTTGTATTAATACTAGATTTAAATGAATACATAGTTCAAAATCAGAATAAATGGTAGAAAGAGGTTTCTAAAGACATGTTACAAAACTTACATGTTTTGCAATAGAAGCCGCAAATTTTTCTTTCTAATTTTCCATTTTGATACAGCGTAAATAAAATTTTTGTTGAGAAAAGAGATAATATATTACAACAAGTTTTAACAAAGGTCCGATTATATTCAATCTCTTGAACGTCACACTTATTTGTTTTTCCTTTTGGAAAGAATGTGAGCTTTATTCAAGTTCAATAGGAGAAAATGACTGAAAATAATTCAATTAGGTATTGTACATTATTTGATAGAATTCATAAAATATAAAATTCAATAAGTATTTACCAGCAACATAGAAAAATATTTATCTCTACCTGGAGAAAGTTAAAAATGTCTAATATTCAAAAAGTGACAAAAATGAGAAGTAGGTCTGAAAGAAAATTAAGTTTCTGAGAACAATGTACAGATAAAACAAAATGTAAGATTTTGTAAATAAGACATACATAATGTGAGGCAGATCAGAGATTCAAAAAAAGTATTAAGTATTATGGATAATAAACATCATGAGAGATGGATAGAATACACAACGTTCATTGCTTTCTAGCCTTCTCTCGGTTTGTCAAACAATATATTGAAGGAGCATTTTATGAAATGATCATTCCAAATTTCTCACTAATTAAAGTACCGGTAGTAGGTACAATAAATTCATGCTATTAAAAATATTATTCATTTGCACAAATGAATTCCATATCATGGAATATTAATTTCAAACTTTTCGAAATAATTTATTACTAACAATTATACTCAAAAGCGAAATTATAAGCATAATAAATATTATTTACATCAATTTCCCCGTACATTATCTCCGAAAAATTAGTAGTGCACATACATAGTTACTTCTCTATACTGCATTTTCCATAATCTCCGAAGTTCCTTTGTTGAGGCAACGCCTGGAACATCTAGTATCAGAATGATATCTGGAGGTTAGAAGAACAAAGCATCTAGTTTATTGATAAAGTTCTTAGTGGGGTATTACACTAAAAGATAGCGAATAGCTTGTAAGATCGTTCTGTTTTGGAATTATTGAAATACAAACTCTTCGTACTAAAGATGTGAATTTAAAAAATTCGAGCAGCTAATTAAAAATTACATGCAAAACCCATGATGTTTTGACAGATCTTATTGAATTGCAATTAGTCAAACGTTACGGTAACTAGGCGGGATTTCGCTGCGGGTTGCTGTGGGCCTAAACAGTGCAATAGCCGCAATAGCGTGCGAAAGGCGCGAAGTGGGAAGGATAGCAGCTGGTTGCGCGCTTGATAAGTGTAAAGCTTTAAGTATTCTCAGTCGTCCATTAGATTTTAAGGAGTTAGTTGAACTGCAATATTATACTTCATAGCAGCACATGGAAGTGTTCCTCAGTTATTATTTACTGTGGATTGGTGTGAACTGCTTCAGCGTTGTGAAGAATGTTGGACCGGAATGGACTCGAATATACGGCTGTAGAACGCGATGGGTTAACTCGTCGTAGTGCATGTTAAATGCTCAGTTTGCATAGAATAAAAGTGTGGTGTTAAGTCTGGAGAAGATGAATTGTGTTATTTTATTTCCAACTATTACTCATCATATATATAAATAAAAATATAAACTTTACCTCAGTCTCTGCTAATTGGATTAAATTACAAACATTCGAGTATTTTGAAAGTAAATCGCGTTGTCTTGGAAGGCGAGATTAGTTGAGATATTCTTCATAATACTCACTTATTTGTTGATTTGAAAGGTTAAAAAATGGAAAGCGTCGAAGTGGTGTGTGTAGAGATACAAGAAAATGAAAACGGTGAAATCGTATACGTTGAGAAAATGGAAAACAACAACAGTACAGAGTTTCCAGAAGATTTTTGCGTTATGGAATGTGAAATAGCTACTACTGAAAACTCATCTCAATCACATTGTGAAGAATCTGATTCAAATTCTCCTGTAGAAATTATAGTATTTCCAAACTTTAGTGACAAATTGCCTCAGTGTGTGACAAATGAGGAACAATCAGAAGAGGAGGACACAATAGAACCTGACAATGATTATAACATGACTTTATCTGGTGCTGAGCTTGCCCTGCATAAAGACACTCAAAGGTTCATTGAAGACACAAAGACAAATGATGATTTTGACTTTGTACTGAAATTGGCAATGCGGAGTGAGTCCAATGGACTCGGTGAGCCTACAAAGCTCCCTTTTGAGAAGGTGAGAATCATTGAGGAAATTTCAGAGGAATCGGAAGCTGCTGTGGATATAAAGAAGAGTAAACTGTGGACACTATTAGATAAGCAGGACAAGTGTAGCTCTGCTTCAAAAAGAAGTGAGAGGACAACTGGTTCTGTAGATGTTCGAAGAACTTATAGTGGTATTATTCCTAAAAAACCATATAGTAAAGAAACTCACAATGGCTGTTTCTCAGAACACCCTTTCAGATGTAAAATATGCGATCAGAGTTTCCGTCAGGATAGTAGTTTAAAAATACATCTCAAAGTTCATGCAGGAAAATTTTCCGACAGCTGTATTATTAATTGAAGTATTTTTGTTTTTATTTCAACAGTACGAAATTTTGAAAGAAATTATCTCTTCTGTACGTACCACACCTCTTAATGTATTGAATTATTCACAGCTCAGCTAGCAGTACTGTTGGCAAGAAAGCTATCATTAGTCCGTATTAAATGCGAGAACTGAATACAAACTTCTGATTGCATGCTTCGACAACCCCTAACTACCAAATAAGCGTATTTAAGTTTATTGAAAAGACAAAGTACTAAGCGTAGCTTACTTGCTTCAATCATGTATTTTATTGCCTTTGTTACATCTTAGGTGAATGTAGCGACCATTGACAGTATCTTGTCAGAAGTTAATAAATTGAATCAAAGTATATTGTTTCCTTCAGAATACCCAGTGATACCATCCCTGTCCTGCGCCACATATATATTGAATCAATTGAAGTACTTTTTTTATCAAACAAATTTTATTATATATTGTGATGAAATATAAAATGATTTTCTTTGATATGCTCAGTTCAGCATACCCTAGAATATTGATGTGGTCTCACTGATTGTATTAAAGTGTTTTGTGTGTGTTTTACTTTGTAGAATTCCCATTGAAGTAATAACAATAATCAGGGAATCTAAAATTTCAGAATTCATTTTGATGGGGTTAATTCTATTCGGTGATTATGTTTGTTATTTTTCAGGATTCTTGTTTAGTCTAAAGTAATTGATATTAAGGGCTGTCAATATGATTTAGCTCTTCTTTATTTTAACTTAAATATAGTATGATACATTTGCCAAAATCTGTGACAAACTGATTGTGCCAGTGTTGTGTGATGAAAAATCTGATTGTTTTCTTACGCTCACCAAAGTAAATTATCTGAGTTTGCATTGTACCGAGAGTTATGTAAACATACAAAACAAGAATTTTATTAGTGCTTAAGTTGTGTCATAAGAATGATTACTAAGATCTTTCTGGAAATAAAACACGGGAGATTAAATAATCAAATCCTTTTAAACTCTGTATTTATCAATGTTTCGCTGAAGATAAGTTTTAACGTGTTTTCATCAGTGGAATTGCTAATCTAAGAGCCTTTACTGTTGAGGCCTTTTTAGTTATTTATGGGTAGTATGTAGGGTTCCATTGCTTAAAACCTTTACTTGATACCATGAGGAGTTGCTCCTTTGTTGCTAGTATAATACATTGTCAAAAGAAATACTAGAAGGCAATCGTGTTATTGAAATGCCTATGTATGTTTGATTTTAAGGTTTAATAAATTTAATTCACACTAATTATTACTCGTGTGCTAGATATACTTTTTCCTCCTTTGCTACGTAATTGCACTCGGACCATATTTAAATTGTGCTTCTCTTGGTGATCTTAGAGCTCCAGTGCTAGTAATTAGAGATGCTTTAATCTCAATTGCATTGTAATACAGTTTTAAAGGTGTTTCTTTTCATATTGAAAGTATAGTAGCATAATTTAAAGGCAGAGCTTCATTTCTGGTGGAGTGCAACAGAATGGCATTCTGATACCTCAGGAACCAAATGTTGAAGACCAATCCAAAAGCAGAGAACAAGAATTTGGCAGCTTCAATTTTTAGTTGAATCTAGATTTTTTAAATCAGGCTCTGTTTAAAGGTTTGGTGATTAAAAAAATAATCTGCTTTACTAATATGAAGATCAAACCTACAAAAATATTTAAAATTTTCATTTCAAATCCAAAAGTGTGCTAATATTGGAGACATGTGGTTGATACCGTAGGGACATGATTTTTGTTAGCAAAGAAATGAGATAAAGTCAGTTTCAAAAGAATAATTTTTCTTCGAAATTTTTTAAAAATAATATTAGTAATAATAATATAGAATTAATTTATTGAGTTACTCAATTACAATTGTGTATAACTAACCTGATTGGTTATTGCTTCATAGAAACAAAAGAATCTAAGATAGTTTCAATACTAATATATTAATGATGACACTGTGTCGTGGTCAGAGTGATGAGGTTGATCTTGAACCACCACACACAATTAGCTTCAGGAGCAGGAAAGAATTTGCCTGGTTTTGTAATTGTGCACCAAATGTACTGCGGTTACTTGAAGTCAAATTGTTAGTCATCAATAAAGTTCTGAACACTAGACAAATATCAGCAGAAAGTAATGTCTGAGTTTATTTTTGAATCTGTATAACCCTGTAATGTCTTTCAGATGTTTCAGTAATTTGTTAAATTATATTTGTGGAAGTATATACTTTTTTTCACGTAATGTGAATGTCCCAAGTGGTTGGTGATATGATCATCATGTGTAGTGTGAGCATAAATATATAGGAAGTATCATTATTGATTAGGTTTGTGGTAACAAACATACGACTTTGTATATGAATAATACCATTAGTACATGTATTCCATTAAAAGAAACCATCTTCCATTAACGGTCGCAAAGCTGAAAAATAAAATCTAAGGTTTGTGGGAACTGAAGTTTTTGAAATTGGGGTTGACAGGAATGTTATTTTTGGGTTTGTTATAGTTCGGATGTTTCTTTTTCGAATTTTAAAGGTTTGCTATGTTTCTGGTGCTTAGCCCCAGATAATTATTTCATCTTTGAGGATACAGTGAACATTTTCAAACACTGGACTTTTGATGGTACTGTTTCTTGTTATTATCCCAAGGGCCAATTTAAATTATTTTTTTCTCTCTAGTGTGAGTTTCACTTAAGACTGAATTGTGTGGTGATTCCAAGAAATTTTGTTTTGTATGGTACTTTTGCCCTCTAGGTTAAAATAAATTTGGTGGGAGTTATGGAATGGAATTGTGATTGTTTCGCCACTATTTATGATTAGTTTGTTTTAGTGCATGCTTTAAATTAATTTGTCAATGTCTAGGCTCGCTGTTTTCTTGGTCATCAGTTATTTTTCCTCCAATATTGTATTTTTGTCTTCAACAAATAGCAATGTTTATTTTTTTCCATTTTTGATGGGGGATCATTCACAAATAAAAAAAATATAGGTTCTTGTAGTGTCCTTGCAAGACTTTACAGTTCACAATGCAGAATGATGATATTGTATTCTGTTTCCTTTTTGATCAAATAACACAACTATTTGCTTTCATCTGATAGACATGATCTCATCCAATTAATCATACAATGGTTGTTTATTTTTTTGTTGACATCTATTTTAACATTTTTTTTAATACAAATTCAGCAACAATAACTGAATTTACTGTTAACTCTTGGAACTAAGTTCAAAATTTTTAATACCTAAGTGAAATCTGATTTTTCTTCTACCTTTGCTGCAGGTAAACTGAAATTCTTTTTATTGATATTCCTCTGGAAGAAATAAAAATACATCACGGCTGTAGCAATAGTATATGTAGAATATTTGTCTTTTTCTGCTTTTATTCTTCCAGAAACGGACCTCATGTAAACTGGCAAAGCAAAACTGGTTATGGTTCCTCCATCTACTGGTTTTTGTTGTTAATAAATTCAGTTTATTTGCAATTTATTTCAACACTAAATGTTGAGCAAAAAAAAAAAAAGGTTTACTGGCAAATTGTTACTGATTTAGTTAAAGAAAGCTTTAAAAAAAAAAGGGAAAATTATAGAGTAAAACTTTTAAGGGAAGATTTTGTTCTGTAGCTGACATTTGATGAAAGTTTTGAAATTAAAGAATCTTACCAAAGGAAAAAGAAGAAAATTGTTCTGAATATTATTCATAGGTAAAATAAAGTATAATGCAAGTTCTTTGTGAGAAGTCTCTTTCTAAACTAGAATAATATTACTACAAAGAATACAGAATTACTAGTAGATGTGTTTTTTTTTTAAAGTACAATGTATGTGTTGCTATGATGAAGGTCATGTATGTAGTTGTTACCATTTGAGAATTCAATAAATAAAAAATGAACTTGTATAATTGTTTAAGATATTAATGATTTTTTGATAACTTTTGCCATATCCTAATTTAAATATTGTCTTTATACAGTTAGAATTGACATTCAGAAATGTTATCCTTAAAAAATGGAATAGAATTACCCTTAATTATTGAGATAATTTGAAGATTGATGAAAATGTTAAGTAATAAGATTATGGCTTTCTAATTTATAATCAAGTGTATAACCCACTATATTATCTCATAAGATAAACTGAAATACACATGCCCAGCAATTTTAAAAAAATGCTGTATTCTTCATTCTAGATTGATGTGTATCAGTACAGAATTTTGAAGATAATACCTGAACATTATTGCTATGAGTGCAAATGTAACAGTTTCATAGTTCAAATGTGTTCACAATGAAGGTACTCATCAAAAAATGAGTTAGTGAGATATTGATCTTTTGAAATCACAGACAAAAAGTACAATCTAGGATTGCTTGTAATGTAGTCAGGCTGGTGCAACCAGAGAGTATATATGGTATAGATTAAGTGTTAGGTGGCAACCTCTGATGAGCGCGTAAGCGAGTTCTGGAGAATTACCGAGTTTTTAGCTGTATTACGCGTTTGCAGAGGCATGTGTGAGGCTTATTACATTTCGCACCTCCAATAGAAAAGTGACACAAATTTCTGATTCCTCAGAAATTGCACTTTTAAGTTTCGTAGTTCTGTAATACTTATTATAGATTGTACCAAATATTCACCTCCTAGCGGACAGTAATTGAACTAATTCAAAATGAACTTCAGAATAGTATATAGCAGTGTATAGTATGTACATAGCAGTACCTCTTGGTAACCTCTTATCAGCTTTTAGCTGAAAAATGACGATTTCGCACTTGTGTTTTTTCGAACTATTGGAGGTGCGATTTGTTATTTACAATGCAATGCTATTTGCTTCCTTTCGGTTTATTTAGGTTCTGGTTGCGAATTTCGTAGACAAATTGAATTTAACAAAGCACTATTTTATCAACACACGGAAAGTCGCTACATTTTCTTTTTGAAAACGGTTCGAAGTAAATATTATCAGGGCTTTAGTGATGATGCTAAGGTGCTTCTAAATGTATGAAACATATGGTACTAAATGTATGAAAAGTGCCAACGAATTTCGAGTCCTTGTGCTATTAACGTAGAAGTGACTCTTTCCGTGTATTTTTATAAACTGTCGTCTCTTTAAATATTTATTTTAGAAATGTGTATTAATAAAAGATATATTACATACATTAAACTTTAATAATCGTTTAAAAAAATCCAGAATGTTCATAATCACAGTCACAAAAATATTCGTAATTTTTCACGGGGTAGAGGAACTTTCAACACTTCCGTTAACCAGAATTTAATATGGTTTAACTATTAATGTTTCAATGCATTAATTGTAATAAATAGAAGGTTGTTTAAAAATATAAATAAATATTGCACTTTTTTATCATATTTTTAAACGGGCGGATCCAGAGACGAATTTTAGGAGGGGAAATTCAAAATGTTTTGATCAAATGTGTCATATTACAAATTTAAATTGTCGCAGGCTACACTTAGCTCGTGCTGCGAGAGAAAACATTTTTGTTTGAAATTTTCGTGATAAGCCAAAATTAATAGTAACTGAAAAAAATTATGTGCGTAAATTTCCCTCAGTTACCCCCCCCCCCCTCGAATTCGCGTCTGTTTTAAAAAATGTTTGCAGTTTCCTGTACTGAGTTAAAATTTTTAAAGGTCGAATTTCAATATTCAAGATACCCGCAAAAATATATATTTCTTATCCCCAATGATTTTAATGTTAACATTTTTTATAAAACGTATTTTCAATATCTCTTGTTTGACAAGTTTTCATGAACATTTGATGCCATTTCTTTGCAATACAATTACAAGGACACAACTTAATAGCCCTGGTGACAGAAGAAAACAGCCGATTGGGTGACCTACGTAATATTTGGGCTTAGCTTTTACACAAACAAACTCTTGTAAATAAACAAAATTTTAGTGGCTCATACATATTATGATGCTGTGTTTGTACAACACGTTTAGGAAATACAAGTAAATGACAACTAATTTATTGAGAGCTATGTCCTTTAGTGGGTTATTTATATTACTGCCAACATGTGGAAAATCTACATGTTTTCACGTGAAACATATGAGAAAGATGAAAATGTTTAGACGTGTGATTTGTGAATTACGAAGGTAGGCGCATCCTGTAACCTACTATTGACTTGAAATAACCATCTTAACTTTTCTTGCTTCAAAGAAGAAATCTACTTTTGTCATCTTTGTTCAGATGGTGCTATCATTTAACATCCCTGATTTTTGGGAACAGCAGGTCATCTAAAAACGCTTACTCATTCTCTCGTGGACCCTTTTGCCACAATTCACTATGGGACACAATTTGGTTATCGTGAAAAAACAATTTTATTTTAGAGAAAAAAAGAACATCTCACTACAGGAAAGTGTCCCAGAACAAAACAGAAACGTTTTTAAACCATTTTAGGCCGAGGAAAACCTCCAATGAAGTACGATCACGACGTTTTAAAAGAAAATTGACTCTTATGTCGTGCTTAGTCGGCCGTGGTTTTATCCGTATATGGATTCCATAAGCTCACGGCGTGTACACTTTCACGGTTTTTATTTCTTGGCACGTAATGGCCTGTCTTCAGGATGGAATATTTTAACATATCTTACAGCATTTCGCGTCTTTTTTGCGTTGCCGCTAGATGTCGCATGATAGCGACTGTATTTAGCAGTGCTGGCGATAATGCGACATCTAGCGGTACGACCCAGAAAGACGCAAAATGCACTGAGATATTCCATCGTAATGACAGCCCCTCACGCGCCAAAGCATAAAAACACAAGTATAGCAGCTTGCCACCCAGAGGCGACGCTGCTGCCCTCCGAAGTACCATGAGTCACGTGTTCTGGACATCTCTATCACAGTTATACTGTGTCCCTATAGACACTATAATGTTCTTTAATTAAGATCACACGCCCAAAATACAGTTGAGGGCTCAGAGAATTTGTTGGAAAATTTTCCTTTACTTACACATCTATTACGGCATAATAAAAAATTAAGGTTTTTTTATTTTACATGTAGAGTGTGTTAGATATTTGCACTAATAAAATATTACGGCTGTGGTTTTGACGATGTTTTCACTATTAAATAAATTATCTAAAAAAGAAGGGCATTTAATTTAAAGATGCACTTAGCCTTCATAGATATGTCAGAGCTATCGATAGGATGCTAAGAAATAAATTTTGGAACATTATGTATAAAAGAGTTTATTTTATACATTTATACAGACAATCCGACAAATATATGAAAACAATAAAGTAATCATTGACATTGGAGGAAAATGTTCGCAGAACATTTTGATATATAATATGCGAATGGCAATCTAATGTCCCTCAAGACATGTTACACTCATATATCTCAATTAACACCTTGCTGTTCGCAGATAACCAGATAATTCTACAAGAGGCCAGCTAGTATGCAGAAATTGGTACATTCCCTCCAAAGAATCAGATTGAAAATAACATGAAAATGTTGTAACCACCGACTCACCCGATTACCTGATTCCTTCGGCGATTCAGCTTTGCCCGGCTGCTTCGTCGGCAGACTCCCTAGAGGGAGGCATGCGTGATTGCCTAACGACTAGAGAGAAAGACTTAGGCATTTTAATAATACTACTTTAATCACTTTTGAAATCAGTGCGGGTGAAGTCCAGTAACGTAAACAAACTTACAACTAACTTAAAACTAATCTTAACTTAGTAAAGGCCGGTATGGCCACAGTTCATCTTAGCTCCGGTGTCTTCGCCCTCCCGGGCGGTCGTGATCCAGCTCACAGGTGCGGCGTTCGGGCATCCCAACGCCCAGCAGGTCTGGCGGCGGGCAGCTACGGTCGTTGCTTGAACCAGGTCCCATTGTGGCGGCCCCGGATTAGGCCAGCGGCGGGCGACGACCGGCGGCTCCTCAGCGTGCTTGGCGCTGACGGCGGCGGGAACGCGCCCGGGCGATGACGGGTCGCTTCGCGATATTGTCTTTCACGCCCCCGGCTCGTACTCACATGGCCCTTTCGGCCAGGCACTCACTCGTAGTGACCCGTCCCATCGTCCGGCTGTCGTCACACGAGTCGGGCTGCGATGTGGCGAGGCGGCGTGGCATTCGGGGCGACCAGGAACGAATTAAGTAGCCTCGCTACTGCCTCAAAAGCAAGTGTCCTCGCGGCTGCCTCACAAACAAGTCATGTCGCGGCTGCATCCGACCCTACCTCCGTCACAAGTGATCGATTCTCTCATCGGCGGTCCCTCAAGAAGGGCTCGCGTACCACGTGATTCCTCCCCCGCATAGTCTATTTTTATTGGTCGTCGCGCCACCCGTAGATAATTCCGCCTATCACGACGCCGGCGGCAAAGCCGCCCCCGGCAACTTCCCTCGAAGATTCCTCCGTCATTTAAATTCTCAGAAATAGGCGCGGGTAATTCCGTTGCTCGGCTTGGGGGTGTGGGTGGCGTACTTCCCCATACGTCACAAGGGGCGCGTCCGGCGTGGGGTTGTGCTGAACAAAGGAGGCGCTTTTTCCTCCTTTCTCTAGGCGAGCTAATCGGCTCTCCCAGGTACAGCAGGAAACGGCATTTCCGGCTGCTCTTAACGGCGACGCGGTTCTTAATTAAATAAAATATATTTCGTTTGTGTCATCTGCGATGTGCAACCGTCCCATTACAATATCCAATCCAAAAACTAAAACTATGGCATTCCATGGGAAATATCCTGCCAGGACAAAGATCGTCGTGGATGGTCACATTCTTGAACAAGTAAAAACATTTGATTACTTAGGTTGTAATATTTCTCATTGAAAATTAATTACATAAATTTCAAAGAATTTGTGGATGTATAAAAACACCTCAAAATAAAACTAGAAACGAAATCAAATAAAATTCTACAAAATAATGGCAGTACCAGCACTTCTCCTTAGTTCAGAATCATGAGTTACTCGTATGAAAGACATGTCAAGAATACAGCAGCTGAGATGAGCTTTTTGAGATCTGTTAAAGGCTGCACTAGAGTCGATAGAATAAGAAATACTGACTTACGAAGTCTGACCTACGATTTTCCCACTAATCACTCGTAGAGAAGAAAATAAAACGAAATGGAAAGAACACCTAGAAAGAATGGCCGATGGAAGATTTTCAAGAGAAGCAATGCAATATAGGCCTCGAGGAACAATAGATACAGGTTGCCAAAGAAGATGGACTGAGTGGCCGGAACAGTCATCGCCTTAATCCTTGAAGGCAGAAGAAGTAGAATAATATAATAATAATAATAATAATAATAATAATAATAATAATAATAATAATAATAATAATAATAATAACGTATGCGAGTACGCTTCTTTCAGTAGAGGCATATATTGAGAAATGTAGCTGTGATTCTGGAGAGAGCGGGCAAGCGAACACGTCGCGTTGGCAACGCGCGGATTCTCCATAAGACCCATTGTGCCTTCACAAGCAGTATAGGCAGTTGTAGTATCTATCTGATTAACACTGCAATGAGGTATATTAATACTTTAATTAATACAATTTAACAATACGTGTACCTGTTAATTTTCAATCAAATTACTTTCTTGGATAATATAAAACATTTAGGTGAATGTTGGCTGGGCGAATAGTATCGTGATGAATTAAATAACACGTGTGCTGCATAGTGCACTTGACTGAGTCGAGCCTCAAACTTTCAGCAATCCTCAACGAATTGTTTTACCCGTGACACCTAGCGTTTACCATGCCAACTACATGGAACAGCTCTAAGATTCTGACCAATGAGAAGGCTCAATTTGGGACTGTGGGATATACATGGTTACGATTTACATATATGGTGCACAGAAGGTCCGGCCGGGTATTAACATTTCTTGCGCCGTGTCACGTGACTTTGGGTCAGTTAGATGGCATCTACAAGAACACCCGTCTCACATTAAATGATTTCTTTTGATAACTATCAACAAGCTACGTTTTAGCGTTATTTTCTCATTTATTAAACAACCCTAAAAGTGTTACTTACAGGAGAAAAGTGAAGTTTTCTCAGTTTGCTTAAGTACATGAAAATTCAAATTTTCCTTAATTTGTCACACTCAACTGTGCACTCCACTAAACGTGTTTTACAAGTACAATTACATAGGACTACAAATAAAGAATATTCTCATTTGAAAATAAATTATCTCCGTGGGCAGCATTTATCAAAGATTCTGTTATTACTCTATGCTAGACATTGTGCTATTGATGATCAGTGACATATTTATATACAACACGCCTGCACAGCATTTACCACTTTACCTGACCTTAAGAGCCGCGCGTGAGCCACTCTACAGTAGCAGTAGCTGTGAGCGACTGACAGTTCTCTCGCCACGTGCTATGATACGTCTAGTGACCTGCTCTGAAGAAATCAGCTTGCGAGGTTTTGTTTATTTTCTGACAGACAGGGTTCACCGTTGCCGTTCATCTGACTCACACGAATTCCCGTAGGCGACAAGATTTGGCTTTGGTGAAAGTTAAGAACAAGATATCAAGACGCGTCATAGCCTGGTAGTAAGTATTAATGTCGTGAAATTTAATTTATCTGTGATGTAGGTGGTGCCATGTGGGTAATGTGTGACAGCAGGGCTTTGAACTGCCAGAGTCGCTTATACGCTGCCGGTACTGTAGTGTAAATTCAGGAAGCTAAGAAGGACGAGGACCCATTCTAAGGTTCGTTCGCAGTAACTTCATTCCGTATGTGAACTTTGAGTGTATCCCCTCTCCCTGTAGTTCGTGATTAGCTGCGCCATTCTCACAACGACCATACTAAAATGCCGGTACGTGTCGCAGCCAGAACTATCATAACAAATTATTTTCACTATTTTTTCTTTAATGCGCGCAAAATAACAGCCAAAACATGCACATAATTTGCCTAAATACCACAGTACTTACATTTACAATGTGCTCACGCAAGGTAGCGGTGAAATCTCGTCCAAAGCACTGTCTGAATATTCTTCATCGCTGGAAGAACTGACCCCCGAATTAATGATTATTTCTTCTGTTAAAGTGGCACATCCAATATTTGCCTGCAACATTTCCTTTTCAATCATGTAATTTGTATGTTGACATTTCTTGCAACATACCTTTTTACTTGACTTCATATTATTTCAATGGGATTTAATATCCAGTGATATGTAGGCAATTGTAAAACATGTCCAGCTAATTATGCCATTTCTTCTACAACATACATAACACAATCATTAGCGTACTTGTCTCAACATTGGGCGGTGGGGGGGGCAGTTGTCTCCCTTGCACTCCTGAATCCTGCTTCTTCCAAGGAAAATGTTTTATAAAAAATAAGCTGTTTTTGAAAAACTTTCGAAATTGTTGTTGAGTCTTTATGTAATGTACTGCAAAAAGTCGACTTATCCTATTCAAACTCGCATGGCCTCAAGTTCCTCCAGGTCGATGAGGGAATATCAATTTTCAAGAAATCTGTATGAACAGCTTCGACGCGTTGACTACAGACAGACGGAAGGACGGACAGAACAACATATTACAAATGTTCTTTTGTTTCATTCAAAGTTTTAAATAAGTATTCTAATTTTTGCCTCCCTGGTTCAATGCTCCTCTGGAACCAGGGTCATGACGGCGTGGTTGTCGCCCAAAAAACACAAACTGCACGCAAAGTACACGTGCCCACAAACACAATACGAGCTGCTGGTGTCCCAAAGTCACGTGACTTCCGACCATCGCATGTTGAAATCTGCGTAGTGGTCTTGGGCCACTCCATTTCAATCCATCCTCCTTGTTACCACTGCAGAGTTTGAATACTGCAGGCACTGTCCACAATGGAGATTTTAAACGGAAGTTTCTTTGACGATGCGCGAAGAGATGAAGTTGTTAATGATGTCAAAAATATTATATTTTGCGAGTTTTCAATTTTACTAACTTCAGAGATTGAACTTAACCACTAAAGTGCTTTCGTATAAAAGTGAATGGGTAATTATGCGGCGGATGGACTGAAGGTTGTTTATAGCGAACGCGAGGGCCGAATGCCCAAGCCTTGCCATGACATGGATCCGAGCGAGTTAAGCGAAAAAGCTTGCCGTTGAATTCAGTGGCGGCTGCGGCAGGGAGGCGCTAGGGACACTGCGCCCCTCCTACTGAGATCTGTATTTCTCCTCCTGCACTGTTTAAAATAATATTTGTGGGTCTGTAGGGTTGTTTTCGAATCGAACGCATCTTTACCTTTCATACTCCCGCTTGTTCCATAGAACGGTTTTAAACGGCAGCAGACACTCACCTCTGTGTCATATACGCGAAATACGACAAAGAGTTTTGATACGATACGCAGTTAATTTTAAAGAATTTGAAATTGATAAATTTGCAGAATCTAAAACAGAAAACGTGTGCTATTGCCATAAACCTATGCGCCCCGAAGCTCTCTCCGCACCATCCTCCTGTCACATTAGTTACGCGCAACTGCCAGCTGACCAGAAGACCTACAAAACTCGACAAAGGGCAACAGCGTCGCTCTTCCAAACCACCATCCCATGTGCAACAAAGTGTCTGAAGACATCCCTCTCCGAAACCCCCCCCCCCAAAAAAAGTAAAGAAGCCGCACAACCTTCATCAAACCATGCCTCGTGCACGGACACCCGCGTTGTCGGATAATATTTGTCTCGCAAATGGCCACTCACTAATCCTTTGGGACTACCTGTAATTCTTCCCCCAGAGCGCCGGCTCTCAGCAGATGCCCCCCCCCCCCCAGCGTCAACAGTAGCTAAACAACGACAACCTATTGAAACGAACTGGGCCGACCAATAGGCATCTACAAACCCAGAATATTCTAGAAGTAGCTAAGCGAACCAATAGCGACGTAGGACGATATGCACGTGACCAGAAGGCACGTACACGATGGAAGCACAAGGCAGAGATTAGAGAAGCAGATGCTGTCCGAAATCCATCAAGAGATGCTGTTTGCTTTTCATCGAGCAAAGACGCATTCGCTTTACAAAA
Organism: Gryllus bimaculatus; assembly: GCA_017312745.1. Taxonomy (NCBI): domain Eukaryota; kingdom Metazoa; phylum Arthropoda; class Insecta; order Orthoptera; family Gryllidae; genus Gryllus; species Gryllus bimaculatus. Next base: position 2,144,728 of record BOPP01000191.1, on the reverse strand, counting down.
ATTTTCCAGATCAATGACTATTTAAAATCTCAACTTGACAGTTACAAAGATTTTGCTCCACCGTATGCCATCCTCTCAGGAACCGGTGCATTATTCGGAACTATTATTATGTTAAATAACCACGTCAACTGTATTTATTCCGTTCAGCGGATGAACGGCATTACGTCTCCAGTGCGACGCGAGCCCGCGCCAGCCCTTCGTCTTGCGGCATCGCCTGGCGTGCACGATTTGAGCTCGAATTTAGGACGACGACGAGCAATTCTCTACGGCGGGGTAACCCAAACTTATCATTATATGCTCCTGTCCGAAAAGGCAGTCACGCTAGTGGACAAATAAGGGGATTGCAAAGTTACAAAGATATTAAATGTCCATGCAACAGAATAGTGTCATTTTGAAAAAAATGTGTGCCCGCCATTCTGACGGACAACACTTAAATCATCAAATGAAAGTTTTTTAATTAATAAGTTAAGAGCATGCGCATTTTCCCGATACAGAGCGACACACCCCTTGAGATCTCTAGAGATGGCGCAGGTTGATATCGCGCTTGCCGTCCACATATAAATAAATGAAGCACGAATGACTTGACATCCTCCACTATGACGAACACTCGTGTTTCGACACGTGGGACCCCAGTAGGTTCGGTATCCACAAGCCACCGCCGTATTCCGATGGGTAGGTTCATCACAAAATAACAGCACTTTTCATGATTTTCAATTGTCTAGATATTACTGCTTTGCCCATACCCACGCTTCTTTTTGTCTTGTCTTGAATTTCCGTCAGTGATTATAGGAAAATGTACTCCTCTATAGTCTTGATATTTTGTCCGTGTATGGAGATGTTTCCTTCCTCGCCGAAGCTCAGAACCGACGTCTTACTGATGTTAAGGTGTAGCCCAAATTCCTTGCTCATGTTGCTCAAACAGGATTTCTAGATGCTCTTCATTTTCCGCAAAACGTATGGTGACGTCTGCATACCACAAATTGTTTATTTTGCGCCCTTCTATTTTCACTCCTATCTTCATCTGGTATCTGGTCTATTCTTTCTTCATTCATGATGTTCTCTCTCTCTCTCTCTCTCTCTCTATATATATATATATATATATATTATATATATATATATATATATATATATATATATATATATATATATATATATATATATATATATATATGCAACTTTGTGTCACGCCTTTGTTAATACTCATCCAGTTAGTGTCACCTTCCTCTGTTCTCATTTTAGCTAGGTGATTTTCACACAGCTTATTCACTAGGGTTATCAGGTGTTCAGGAATTCCCAAGTGCCTCTTAGCTTCCTACATTTTGCAGTGGTCTACACTCAAAAGCTTTGGCGTAATCAATAAAGCAAATTAAAAACTTCTTTTTAAATTATTTTGCAACTTCAATTATCCATCTCAAACTTGCAATTGCTGCAGATGCTCTTGTGCATCTGTTTTTTCTAAAACTTGCTTGTTCACAAGATAAAACTATGTAGTTTTCGAAATATCTTGACAAGTATCTTGCATGTATGTGGTATTAATGCAATGGTGATGTTGGCGCATACTCTGGTGACTTCTTTCTTGGGTAGGACAGGAAAAATGGAATATTTCCATTCACGAGGTCATTCTTCTTGTTCCGATACGATATTACACAATCTAGGTATGATGTCAATAACATCATTTTTTATCGCTTTTATTAGTTCATTGGTGACGTTGGCACACCCAGCGGCTTTGTTGTTGGAGATTTGATCAATGGCCCAACTGACTTCACTTTTTAAAATAGGTGGTTCTTTGGTTTAAGGCACTTGTTTAGTTATAAAATGATGCCGTTATTTTGCGTTTAGGTTTTTTACGTATTCTTCACATCTTGATAGTATTTGTTTCCTGTTATGATCCTATCATCTGAACTTTTTATCGCGCCTGTTCTCGCTATGAAATCTGTGCTAATGCTTCTTATTTCTTGAAACAAGTATCTGGTTTTGTTTTTCAGTCCATAATCTTCAATTTTTTTATTATATTTAATATTATACAGTATCACCTTACAATTATCGCCAATGTAATGATAATATTTATTCCGATCCATTTTCAAAATGAAAACTTAGTGACGATGTATGTCTATTGGAATAGAACGTCTGTAAATGAAATTTGTGAACGAGTTGCGTGGCCATAACCTAAACAAGCCGAAAAAAGCAAAGATTATTGTAAATACCAAATGTGACTAGAAACACAAACCTCGGCAACCGCATATAATACATCCAAAAACTAGTGGCGGCTCCTTGAGGTAGGCAATACCCTGATGAATAAGTACTAGTTTAATAGACCTACATTTCATAACAATACACATTAATTGGCTTACAATTTTAATATGGTGGAAGTAGTATTCATTTTGAAATGTATAAAGATCATTTCATTACATTGAAACGAGCCTTATTTCCATTTCAAATGTTTTCTAATAGCCCGTGCGCCATGAGATCTGCCCCGTCTCTTCCCGCAGAGATATGCGCCCGCTTACCTTCCAGGGTAAGCACGTCCGGGCGCTGTCTCACTTTGCACAGTATTCTGAGAAAACGCCCTGTATTATCGGCGCAAGTTTTCTTGAGCCCTCACTTCGATAGTTGCGAGAGGAGTGAGGAGTTGGGTAATTTTGACGAAAGGAATTTCGCATCAAATTTGTTGTTCCCTTTTAGATGCAAAATAGTTTCAATTACACGGGAGCAAATATTCTGGTTATCAGATTTGATCTACAACGTTCGTTGCTATCATTTATTCTTAATTCGACTAATGTTGGAAAAAGAAGTGGGGGTAGGTATTCCGGGGCTCAAGAAAACGTAAGCGTAGCGCAGTAGCATTGCTGTTTGGCGTATGTGCGTTGTGCTTAGGCCATCGAATTCTCTTGCTGTCTGTCCTCACGGAAGACTACGATTTCCGCTCACTAGCAAGCTGCTTAGTGTGTGTGTGTGTGTGTGTGTGTGTGTGTGGGTGGGTGGATGGGTGTGGGTGGGTGTGTTTACTGTTTTGTTGAGTTAACAAGCAGAGGAAGTGATTGTAATTTAGGAAGTATTTATATTTTTATTTTAAATTAATATCCTACGGATTATTAGTGTCACTTGATTTTTTTTATATTTAAATCTGATTTTACATTAATATTATGACATATACAATGAATACGTACAGATACAATGAATACTACTACGTACACCGTTTTCTCAACGAAACGATTTTGGACAATAATCGACCTTCTCCTATGTTGTGTACGCTTGTACATCGTGCTGGCGAGAAAATTCAATCAGTTGTGGTATGATTCACGCATATGAAAACTGGGAGTAAAGTTAAAGCTAAACTTTTTTGTTGGTCCTATCTTTTATTGTCAATTAAGGAGAGTTCTTGGAATAGATAAGGATATTTTGATATGAAACATTATCAAAAGCTATACGCAAACATGAGATGTCAAAAGATCACATATGTAATTCACTGAATCTTAAACCTTCGGGGAAAAATCTCTACGCGTGCATCACAGAAATAATGCTTTGGAATGTATTGATATCAGTGACACAACTGTTTTGAATAAATTGCATAAAATTATAATAAAAATGTATTGAAGTAGGACATGACCTCCTCGCTCCCTTCCCGAGTTGCACCGCTGTTCAGTAATCTGTTTTGCCTACCCTGAACATTTGTACGCGAGCCGCCACTACCAAAACTTACTAATGCTCAAGGAAGCATGCACACACGAGAATTTACTATCCAACACGTTCCCGCCAAACGTCGAGACGTCATTCTGGGCAGCTCTATAGTATTGGGAGGTTACAATCTATTTATCTCATTTCCTCGCTCATATCATGGTGGACGGAGATACGTGGGCTTCTCCGGTGCACAGATTCTTGCTCGTTCTTCTCAGCTCTAGGTTTCGTCATGAATCTCGTGACCACAACACAAGCACTGGCTTGGAAAGCCAGACCAGACATTAGCCGCCATGCTTCATGGAGAGCGAAAGGTGTTGCGAAACATTTTGAAAGGGGCATAGAGTAACAATTTTCAGTGGTGACCAACGGAAATTCTAACACTATGAAGGTGTAATTGAAATAGCATCTTTTAAAATACAATATTTAAAAAAAAGTGCTTCATATATAGTCCAATGACTTGGTGATAATTTTGACATTTAAAATTCCCGCTAATATTGTGACGCAACTGGCGCCTAAAGCTCATTGGCTGAAGTCAGATACGATGCGCATTAGCCCACCCATTTCTTTTCACCGTGGGTCAGATTCAGCAAAAGAGCCGATTCTGATTACTTGAATCTCTGATTCGACTCCTGGAGTCACTGGAATACTGGGAGTACGTGCATTCTGATCTGATTCTGATACTCAATTTATGTACAGGGTAGGGAAACTTGGCGGTCAAAACGGGGTAATGATTTTTGCGCCATCTACAACAGTTCCGAC
>BOPP01000191.1:2119922-2140266 GCA_017312745.1 Gryllus bimaculatus | reverse complement strand
TCTTCATGTAACGACACTGATGTAGCCAGAACATGGGAGTGGCGATCTGCGCGCAGTGTGAGTGTGTGGACGGTTTGTTACGCTGTGCTCGCTGTAAGAGGCTTATTTATTGTTCGAAGAAGAGCTCAAGGCTACACTGAAATCTCAAAGATGGCTTGCAACTAAAAAGGCTCGGCTGACAAGGTGAACAACTCGAGAAACCTACTACAGTCTTTCTCCAACGCTGTTGATTTGCCTCAAGTTCCAGAACGTGAGGAAATGAAGCTCAGGGATGCATGTGAGTCTATAACTCATCACGAAGTTCGGAGACATTATTTCAAATACTCAGGCAGAAATTCTGAGCCAGCTTTTTGACTCCGTATGAAGCGTCAACACGAGCTTCTAAGGGCGCCATCTCGTTCATCACCCCTATATCGGGTAACACCATCGACCCAAAAGGAAACACACGTTTTTCTCCTATCTTCACAGCTTTAGACAGACAGAATTTAAACCACTACCACTATGAGATGTTTGGAGAATGTTATCGCGGATTGGATGCAATTTGGCGTGTGTGTGTAGACAGTTCTTAGGCCGCAAGAAAGGTACGCCGTGTTAGAAGAAGTAAAACAATGTTACGATTCAGGAATGTTTAAGTGACGTTCAACTGTTAGTGGCAACGAAAGAATGAGTGAAGACAATTCGTGTGATCAGATTGACGTGGAAGGATGGAAAAGGATATGCGGCAACAATATTGGATATCTCATTTCAAGTGGGATGCTGTTTAATGCGTGCCAAAAACTAAGTAATGGAAATTTAGCCGACCTAACACAATAAATACAGAACTAAGGTAAGTTTATTTTTTGTGCGTCATTTAAGGTGCAACAATGTTTCATGTGCTGGCTTCATGTTTTTTTAAAAATTGTATTTCTTCAGCTTTGTATTCAAAAAATCTGGGACTCTTCCTGCAGTTTGTTGATGTTTGAGTAAATATATATAATTGTATGAATTGGCATTTCTTAAGTGACATACTTGAATAATAGGTTCCTGCTAACAAAAGGCATGAATTATGTGGGTTTAACATCAACGAATAGTAAATAATGGAAACGAGGGAGTAGTTATTGGAAACTAGTTATATGGAGATTACAATTCATTGTAGTACATCAAAATATAATTTGTTCGTAAGAGGTGAACTTCTCTTCACCTCCATATAATTAGCCAATAGATTCTGAAAGAAGATTAATGATTGATTAACTTGTCTAGTATTAATCCCTTGCAAATGTTTTCTTTGGGACGCCCTCCATTTTCGCTTGTGTGAGAGGAGTGAGAGATTTGGTGATATGAAACAGGAATATTGTATCAAAATGTCAATATTTGTTAAACATTGGATTTTTTGGTGTGAACATATCTGCGTGATGAATTCGTCAACTATGCTTGTTACGAATATTTATTCCGTAGTTTAACAAAATTTAGTAAAGGAGCGAGGTAGTATTCTGGCTCAGAAAACGTGCATGATAATTACAGATCCTAGAGTGGGTCACAAATGGATTGCCGTAGTTGTGGAAAGTGTAATATATACTGATTTCGATCATGTTCCCGCGTTCGGCAGATTCTTCTTTATTTTTCGCCAATGGACTGAATTTTTATACTCTTTAATAATTAACAGATTTACCAAATAAGAGCATGTCGTTTTGGGACTAATTTGTGAAATGTCACAGAATTGCTGTTCTCACCTTCAGAAACAAACCCCTAATTCCTTTAGTTATGCTAATGATTGTGCAAGGCAACTGGAATCAAAGCTCTGCTAAAACTATTTAAAAACGGACAAAGTCAGCTTTTTAATATTTATTTAAATATAGCGAAATACTTCAACAAATATAGTGATAGGAAAAATGACCAATGTTGTGATAACCTATAAAGTTAAGAAAATTTCATACCCAGGAAAAGTGTGGTCACCTTATTTTTGGAATGTGCTCTGTAATTATCTTGATAACTATTTGTTTGTTTACTTGATATACTATTCCTTTAGCTTACTTGGTTACACGTTTAGTTTGATAAAAATAAATCAATTCGCTCTAAATATATTTTGGATGTCTGATTTCACGATTACTGATGCAACACCTAGTACAGAAACAACTGATATTAGGCTGAGCTGAGTGGTCAAATAGCAGAGGTTGTTGCTTTATCATCATCTTCCTAATCATATATGTTTTAAAGTATAAACTCACTTTGGAATATTATTTACATGGGTCCAGGAACTGATGTGCAGATTATACAACTGTAATTGTGTGGCTTGGAGTTTTTAATTTTTAAATGATATAGTGGCAGGCAGCCTGAGACTTCTATTTGCTTTGTGAATTTTGTTCTGTCACATCTGACTGTAATTTTTTTGTATGTAAAGAGCCAGAAAAGTGAGAATCTTCTGAAAAATTTGGTATCGATTAAGTTCAATGCATTTTGTATAAACATTTATAACAAGATTCATGATTTGTGTAATGGGAATAGAAATCAACATGCACTCAAAATTGTAGAATATCTTCACATGGCCAAATTTTACGGTGAAGATTTAATGTCATGACCTACAGATCACTGCCATTAGATTTCTATTCTGATTTTTGAGGGTTATTTGTTGCAACATGGTAATGTCAATAAAGTGTTAAACGGTAAGATTCCAATTTACTGATTATTTTAAGTGTGTTAAGTAGACAATTGTTTTTTTAAGTCGGCATAGCTGTGACCCTAAAAGTAATGTTGTTGTTGTAATGAAGAATTTAGTCATCAACGGGTGATTGACAAGACATCTGTACATGTACTGTGTTGGTGTGTGTGGGGGGGGGCAATTAAGGAAATACCTTTAAATCTAATTTGTGTCAAATTTTAATTTAAGTAACAATTTTTAATTGATTCAATGGAGTTAACAATCATGCATGCAGTAGATGAAACAAGTGGAGTTAGTCTCGGTTATAATGAAATCATGGTATACATTGGATAATAATCCTAGAAAACTACAACAATAAAAAATGTAAACCACATCTGAAGCTACGTTAACTTATAACAATACTACCATTTTTTAATGCTGGTCTGACCAAAGATTGCCAACTACTGGTCACATATGGTTTATGAATGCAAATAAATATTATCTCTAACATCAATTAACAAGGTCCACCACATAGAATGTTGTGTTACAATACAAACATTCTTCAATTATTTCTGTTGTCATGTGTTCCCATTAAGGAAAGTTTAGTGTTTTGAAAAGAACAACACTCTAATCAAATTGCATTTTAATCACAGGTTTCCATGTATACGAGGTAGATCAATCTAGTTAATCACATTGTGTAAATTTGTGTTGAATAAAATTAAATGTAATAAACTATTGGAAGTACTTGCACGTTTTGAAGAGGGGCATCACACTGATGAATATATGTAAATCAAGAAAATTACGTTATAAGGTTAGGGCCAGTTTCGCACAACCTTACTTTGAAAATGCGCGCCAAAACGCAACAGCTGCGCTATCTGCACCAGGTCCGGCTGAGTGAGGAAACAAACTTAGTCCCCCGCCTTTTAACATTGAGTGAACCGGCCCTGTTTATGTACGACACTGATGGTAGCAGGACATGGAGTTGGCGATCTGCGCGCAGTGTGGAGTGTGTGGACGGTTGTTACGCTGTGCTCGCTGTAAGGAAGCTTATTATTGTTCGAAAGAGCACCAAAGGCTACACTGGAAATCTCATAAGATGGCTTGCAATAAAAGTCGGGCTGACAAGGTTGAACAACTCGCAGAAACATCTACTACCAGTCTTTCTCCAAACGCTGTTGATTTGCCTCAGAGTGTCCAGGAACGTGAGGAAGATGAAGCTCAGGGATGGAATGTGAGTCCTATAACTCATGAAGGAAGTTCGGAGACTATTATTCTAAATACTCAGGCAGAAATTCTGAGCCCAGCTTTTGACTCCGGTGATGAAGCGTCATACACGAGTTCTAAGGGCGACATCTCTGGTCATACCCCTAATCGGGAAACACCATCGACTTCAAAGGGAACAAACGGTTTTCCTCCTTATCTTCACAGCTTTGAAGACAGACAGAATTTTAATACCACTATTGATGATGTTTGGAGAATGTTAGTCGCGGATTTGGATCAATTTGGCGTGTGTGTTGTAGACGCTTTCTTAGGCCCAGAGAAAGGTAGCGCCGTGTTAGAAGAAGTTAAAACAATGTACGAGTCAGGAATGTTTAAGGACGGTCAACTTGTTAGTGGCAAAGGAAAGAATGATGTGAAGACAATTCGTGGTGATCAGATTACGTGGATAGATGGAAAGGATAGTGCGGCAACAAATATTGGATATCTCATTTCAAAAGTGGATGCTGTTGTAATGCGTGCCAATAAACTAAGTAATGGGAAATTAGCGACCTACACAATAAATGACAGAACTAAGGTAAGTTATTTGTTTGTGCGTCCATTTTAAGGTGCAACAATGTCTTCATGTGCTGCTCAGTGTTTTTTTAAAAATTGTATTTCTTCACTTTGTATCTCAAAAGAATCTGGAGACTCTTCTTGCAGGTTTGTTGATGTTTGAGTAAGATATATAGTAATTGTATGAATTGTCATTTCTTAAGTGACATACTTGAATAATAGGTTTCCTGCTAACGAAAAGGCGATGAATTATGTGGGTTTAACATCACGAAAGTAAATAATGAACGGGAGTTATTATTGAAACTAGGTTATTATGGAGATTACAATTCATTGTAGGTAAATCAAAATATTAATTTGTTGCGTAAGAGGTGAACTGTCTCTTCACCTCCATATTAATTAGCCAATTAGATTCTGGAAGAATGATTTAAATGATTGATTGAACTGTCTTAGTATTATCCTTGCATGTTTTCTTGAGCCCTCATTTTGCTTGGTGTGAGAGGAGTGAGAGATTTGGTGATTATGACAACAGGAATATTGTATCAAATGTGCAATAGTTTGTTACATTGGAGTGAACATATCTGGTGATGAGATTTCGTCAACTATGCTTGTTACTATTATTTATTCGTAGTTTAACAAATGTTAGTAAAGGAGCGAGGGTAGGTATTCTGGGGCTCAGAAAACGTGCATGTATAATAACAGAATCCTAGAGTGGGTCTACAAATGGGTTGCCGTAAGTTGTGGAAAAGTGGGATATATATTGATTTTCGACATGTGTCCCGCTGTTCTGGCAGATTCTTCTTTATTTCCGCCAAATGTACTGAATTTTATACTCTATTATAATTCAACACGATTGTACAATAAGAGCATGTTTTGGGACTATTTGTGAAATGTCACAGAATTTGCTGTTTACTTCAGAGAAACAAACCCCTAATTCCTTTAGTATGCTAATGTATTAGTGCAGGAGAATCTGGAATGCAAAGGGCTCTGCTAATAACTATTTTAAAATCGACCAAAGTCATGCTTTATTTAATATTTTATTTAAATATCCTGAAATACTTCACAAATATAGTGATGGAAAAATGAAATGTTGTGGATAACCTATAAGAAGTTAAGAAATTTCATCCCAGGAAAAGTGTGGTCACCCTGTTATTTTTGGAAGTGTGCTCTGTAATTTATCTTGATATACTATTTGGTTGTTTACTTGATATACTATTTCCTTATATGATTTACTTGGTGTACAGTTTAGTTGTATAAAAATAATACAATTCGCTCTGAAATATATTTTGGATGTCCTGAATTTCACGATTATACTGATGGCAACCCTATGTACAAAACAACTGATCTTAGCTGAGCGTAGTGGTCAAATAGCGAGGGTTTGTTGCTTATCATATCTTGCCTAAATCATATATGTTTAAAGTATAAATCACTTATGGAATATTTATTTTACATGGGGCAGGAATGATGTGCAGATATACAACTGTATTTGTGGCTTGGAGTTTTAATTTTTAATGTATATTAGTGGCAGGCAGCCTGAAGACTTCTATTGCTTTTGGGAATTTGGTTGCTGTCACATCTTGACTGTAATTTTTGTATGTAAAGAGCCAGAAAGTGAGAATTTCTGAATTTGTATCGATTAAGTTCTAATGCATTTTGTATAAACATTTATACCAGGATTATGATTTGTGGTATGGGAATAGGAAATCACATGCACTCAAAATTGTAGAATATCTTCACATGGCCAAAGTTTTTACGGTGAAGATTGTAATGTCATGACCTAACACATCACTGCCATTTAGATTCTATTCTGATTTTGAGGGGGTTATTTGTTGCAAAATGGGTTAATGTCAATAAATGTGTTAAACTGGTAAGATTTCCAATTTACTATTATTTTTAAGTGTATTAAGTAGGACAATTTGTTTTTAATGTCTGGCATAGGCTGTTGACCCTAAAAGTAATGTTTGTTGTTGGTAATGAAGAATGTTGAGTCATGCAAAGGGTGATTGACACAGACATCTTTGGTACATAACGTGTGTGTGTGTGTGTGTGGGGGGGGGGCATTAAAGGAAATAACTTAAATGCTAATATCTGTGCAAAATTTTATTTTAAGTAACAATTTTTAATTGATTCAATGGAGTTAACAATATGCATGCAGTAGATTGAAAAAAGGTGGAGTTAGGTCTCGGTTATTAATGAAATCAATGGTATACATTGATAATAAACCTAGAAAACTATCAACATAAAAATGTAACCACACTGAAGCAGTAACTTATAACACATACTACCAATTTTTTAATGCTGGTTGGACCAAAGATTGCCTTACTATGGTCACATATGGTTTATGAATGCAATAAATATTACTTCTAACTAGTCTAGATTAAAAAGGTCCAGCACATCTAGATGTTTGTTACAAATACAAACATTCTTCAATTATTTCTGTGTCATGTTGTTCCCATTAAGAAAGTTTTATGTTTTTCAAAAGAACACTCTAATCATAATTGCATTTTAATCACAGGTTTCCATGTATACTGATGGATAGATTCAATCTAGTTAATACATTGTGTAAATTTGTGTTGAAAAAATTAAATTTAAATTAAACTATTGGAAGTACTTGCACAGTTTTGAAGAGGGCATCACACTGATAGAATATAGTGTAAATTCATAGAAATTATGTTATAAGGTTAGGGGCCAGAATGTAATTTAAATGTGCTGCAGATTCTTGATAAAAGCTGTAATTATTTCAAATAAGGTACCACGGAATTAAAACAATTCTGCTGCATTCATTCTTGCTGTCCACATTGGTTTACTAATTGTTACAATGGATTGGATTTAAATTTTCTCTGGTTTAAAACTTTCTTTGTTTCCTGATTATTAGTCTGCTGATTTTATTCATAAAACATTTATGTATTGTGTGTCCATAAGGTGCCGAAGTCACTAGGCTAATACAGTGTGCCAGAGTACAGCAGATTAGATGGCATGTAGTTCCAAATGAGCAAATCATGACTTTTTTTAAAAGTTGATCGAGTACCATAATACCTTTCACTTTAGATCCGAAATCACAAATGAAGATTTAACCCTCCGAATACGTGGGCTCGTTGACAGTCTCAGTCTCTTGGAAATTTTATGATAATTCATTGAAAACCTGAGCGGATTTAATTGTGGCTCAAGGAATTTTTTATTCAAGATATTTTTATCTTATTTCATTTTCAATTTCATTGAATACATTTAAGCATGCCTTACATTATGTAATAATTCATAAGAATTGTGTTTGGGGTTCTGGCGAGACCCCCCATGGCATTTTCTATAACTATTTTCGAAAAGAAGTGCTTGGTTTTGATTGATAATATTGCGTTTCTAACAAGTGTAAACACAGTTTGATCTTTTTCCTATAGATTAACAGATGCAGACTAAAAGGATTTTTAAGTTTCAGTCTGAAAACATTTTCAAAACGTGCATTTGAGAATGGGGTCTCATTAGGAGCCCCATGGTATTTTATGTTCTTGTGAGACCATGGTACTCGAAGGATTTATTGACTTGATATGTTCTGTGGAATCTAGTTGATGTAAAGGACAGTCTGAGCTGTGACATGGAAGATTTACAGAATTTTATTTGTAAATAATTGCATTAATTAATGACATTCTCATTATTATCTGAAAACAAAATCCAACATTGAATACTAGGATTGTGCAGAGTATATTGTTGAGCTTAAGTGACTTCTTTGTTGTGATGAATTTGTTACTATAACAGGAGAAAACCTGATTGGCCTTTAGTTTCATATATGAAGGTTGATTTACTGATTGTAATTCAAAAATTTTCATTAAAATCCGGAAGGAGCCAAAAAGGCATTGTGATGACTTTCCTTCGGAAATGAGAATTTATACTAATAATTGTTACCGTCTAAATAACAAATGCTGGAGATAATTTTAATAGTTATTTGGAATTTTGAGACATTTAATTCACAAATACAAATTTGAAAAAATATGCTTTGAGTTGAATTTAGGAATGAATCTTGTCGAAAAAAACATCACAATATGGATCAAATTTGTGTTCATTTACAGTACTATATTTAGTTAGTACAGTTTGAGAACGAGGCAATTATTCAGCTCTCTGATTCATTGCTATTCAAATTTATATTATTGAACACATTGAACATTCAAGTTTTCTGATGTGAATATCAGTGTTTCTTTTTACAGTAATTTCATTTGCTACCAATTTTCTGTACAGTCTTGTTCTGTCAGTTCGTTGTTTGTTTTGTCACATTTTGCTCTCCTTGTTCCTTATCTAGATATTGAGGCTGTTTTTATGTAGTATAATCTTTGCATAATCATTGTTCTTATTATTTTATCTATTTTTAATGTAATATGGACTCTACGTAAACAGTTAAATTTTTTGCAGGAAGATATTGTATGAGGAATTGTTTAGAAGGTTTATGTACCGGGTTAAACAATCTATTAATATTATTGATGAGAAAATGCTGAATGATAGGTTATTGGATTTTTACTCATTGACTCTAGTTAAGATCATTGCTTTTTTTAAATTTGCATAATTTTTATAATCCTAGAAATAGTGCAGGAGTTAGCTCATGTGTAACATATTTGTTAATTACAGTTGTTTTAAAATTTCATATTATTTTCCTCATATCAGTGAGATAACTTTTAAGTAAAAAGAGGAAGAAGAGAGTGAAGAATTAGGACCCTGGGCATTTTTAGTACATTCTGGTTTGTATTATATGAGGAGTCAGTACATTGAAACAGATTTTCTTCTTGTACACTACATAGTGTATATCACTCAATCGATCTTTCTTTGTGATTATGAGGCTGCATAAACAAATCAAGAAAGGAATTGTAATTTTTTGATATTTGGAATATGAGTGTTCTATTACATTTTGTGAATAAAAAACATAGATTAAATGAACAAAATAAATGTGGAGTATCTATTCAAATGGAGCTATTTCCACTTCCAAAGGAAACTTTTTTGTTTTTTTGTTTCATTTTGAATGATGTGGTAAGTCTCATTTAGTTGTGTTAAAAATACTAGTTTCCCTGTTAAATTTACTTTATACTTTGTAAATCTGTTGAAGGGGGATATTTATGTATTACAGTCTTAATTGTGTTTGTAACCAAAGAATTTTTCCTTTGTTGTGATGATTGGTTACAACATTTTCTGTTCCAAAAAACTTTCTTAAAAAAATTTTTGAAGAGGTAGAAGATAACCCCTATTCATCAATTAATTGCTCATTTCAACAACAGGATTGCATGAAAATAAAAATAGGGATGTGAAAACTTTACTTGAAAATCAATTTGGAGGAAATATGAGTCATTGCCAACAATATTGTTTATTATAAGTGCAGTTTTCAATGGCTTAGCCATCATAACTGATGATGATGGCTAAGCCATTGAAAACTTCTCTTATAATAAACAATATTGTTGGCAATGACGTCACATATAATTATTTCATTGTAAATGCCAACGAAAACTTGCATTACCAATATTGGAGAAAAAAGCTGAATTGCAATTTTTACAGCTGTGTTCTTTCAGTTCTTTTAACTTGTGTGCTTGTGAAAAGTTCTTTATTAAAAGGGCTATTTTTCAAATACCGGGGATTATTTCCAATTTTTATTTTTTTACTTCATAATAATGATACAACTCTCATCAATCACAACATAGTATTTAAATAATTTAATGTGCTGTTTATGTTTCATATTCATTTAATTACACTTCCTTTTGCTTCCTGAAAGATCGCAATGATGGAAATAGCAACATCCGAACACAGGCTTCACAAGTATTAATAATTAATGGCATTATTTACTTTGAATCATTGTTAAACAAAAATATCAGTAAGTCAAGATAATTGTATTGGTACATTAAATTTAGTAGACAAAAATGTACATGCACACATTTGAACTATAATTGTAACTCATTTTGGTCAATATGAGAAAGGACTTTCGAAGCAAATTTTTTCAAGTTTGGAATAATTGAATATTGAAGAAAGATTTGAGATTGTAGGTGAATTCCCCGAGAGGAAAGGTTCCTGAAATGACAGGATTGGTGGGAGGATAGTACGGGTGTCTAGTATAGACTTTCCCTTAACCGTGCTTCATTATAAAACTTGATAATTCCTTAAATAATTACGATAAGTATTGATAATGCCAAATTTCAGTGCACGAGTTCTTTGAAGAATTGTTACAGTCGAAGCCTACGAGAAGTCGATTTTCTTCTTCTACGTGACTGGGATAGTGACCATTTTGAGCTTGGTAGGCGAAGATGAGTACTTGAATGATTTTCGATAATTGAGGACCTCACACGTCGCCTTTGTTATCTCTGGCGCCGAGGCCGCCACCGCCGCGCGCGGGCGCCTACGTGTCGGTCGCGGAGGTCGAGAAAAGTCGGAGGCGACGTGGGTGGGTGCGGCACGGAGCGGAGTTCCGCGAATCATCGGAGTAAATATTGGACCGCTGTTCACGGTCGTGCAAATAGCGAGGCCGGAGAGCGTTGGCACTGCGGCTCTTTAGCGCGCGAACGATGCCGTTAAATATGCCGGATTAAGAAGAGATGCATATTTTCGTAAGTTCACGAAATTATCAGCGATCGGATTTTAAAGGGACTTTGGTCTAACACAAAAAATGGGAGGAAAATAATGTAAAAAAGGACAATAAGAAAGGGGGATTAAAAATGAAATAGGAGATGCGCGTGTTTGATTTTCAGTTCAATTTATTAACTAAGAGATACACTGAATTCCACTAACATTCCGAGATGATTGAGGATTAGATTTTTCTTCCACTACTATAAAATATTTTTGTATAAAGAAAATTATTTTTCAACTTCGACAGAAACAATTGGGAAAAACCTTGTTCTAATTCTAAATTTGTGCTTTGTACTAGTATTTTAACATATGACTTTTTTTTTAATAAACTTTGCTCCAGTTTATTCTTTGCGAAATTCTAGCATTTTGTAAACGTCTCCCATAACTTTCTCCTGGGACGCCTTTGATGAACATTCTTCTTGAAGTTTCAGGATGGCCTTGAAAATTTGAAAGTGTACACTGCATACGATTGTATCTGTGAATTTGGGTTCGTCAAAAAAGCTCTCGCTAGTACAGCTGCGGATTTTCCATCATTTAAGAAGTTCCTTAATCTTCGTGAAACCTTTACAGCAGGAATCCGACAGTGACATCATGTTTTGAAACCAATTTGTTAAAATCGATGCCTTATTATTTCTCGCTTTTTGTAAGAAAATAAAGTATTGAAATCGTGTAAGAAGAGAAAGTATTGAATAAACGAAATTTTCGATAGAAAAACTCTCATTGCTGGGACTTGGCAACGATAAGTGGATACATTTTGTTCCTATGTATAGTAAATTACTTCCACGTTGTGTAGTCAGTCTGTTTTATGGGTCCTTGATTCCGATCAATTGACGTCCGTCCGTTTATGTACGGCAAACGGCCGTTAGTGTTATGTCCGTGACTGCCCTTGTTTCCTCGTTTGTGTGGCCACCCGTCCGTGGTCACTGTTAGCACCCAAATCGTACAGCCGATTTTTTTTTCTCAAAACCGGCATCCAAATTTTTTTTAACGTATGTACCGAAGGTCGGTTATAAAATGTGCTGATCCCATTTCCGGCGTTTTCGGTATTTTTGAAAATTGAAAAAAGGGAACATTACAAAACTGCAGTACTGACAAATTTTTTGAAAACCAACGTGTTTACAAAAAATAGATTTAAGAAAAAGTCATATACAGTTTATGGAAAGTAGTTTTGTCGTAATTTCTGTTTAAATTTAATGCGATATATTGAAAAGAAAAAAAGAATCTCAAAAATGGCTTGAAATTTTTTGCTTTAATTTTTTTGTCATATGTATCAAAGGAATGTAAAAAATGGTGCGGCAAAGTCTGTATTTTCGGAAATTGCAAAAATACAATTTGAAAATATTTTTAAAAAGATCTTTTTTTTGGGAAACAAATGTTTTCGTGTGACGTCTGCTTGTAGATAAGGCAATTTATAAAATAATTGTCATAAACTGCTCTAATTTTTTCTCCGTTTCACCCCTCGCTGATAGAGCTAAGGACTCATTAAAAATGGCGCAGGTCTAATTTTCGGCCGTTACAAATAATGCGAGAAAATAAGCACTGTTGTAGCTCCTCTAGTATGATAATAGTGTGCAAAACATTACGAAGCGGGCGCGAAACAACGCAATGTGTGTGCGAAATATCTTTCGCTCGCGGCGTGTTGAAGAATAGTATAAGGAACACATTCGCGAGGTGACTCGCTCACTTGTTACGCAACTTACTATTAGTCTGTCGCAAAAAGTTTCGACACTTGCACACAGACTTCTGGACTTCTTGGACCCTGTTTATTACAAATGAATGAGAGGTCTTCGTTGTATTTTGTCAGTAAACTATTAATGCATGCACCCAGAGGCACATTCATTTTTTTTTTTTTTGCAGGGGGGTGGGGCGAACAGGTGTCCAGATGAGTTGTTGTTTCCTTGTATAGGAATTTTCGTTTGTGCTGAATATAATATTTATGCCGGTGCTGATCAATGGGGAGAGAAATGAGGGAAATCCTCCCCCTAAAATGTCTGTAATTATCAATTTTCACTTGTCACTAAACTTTAAATGATACCTTTAAAAAAATAATTAAAGCAAGTTGATAATATGAACATAAAATGTAAAATTCCAAAATGTGCAATTTTCAGGCAGCATTACGTGCCAACAGTGCAATTTCGTACAAAATAAAACAAGTACTATAAATAACGTCCATTTCATGGTTCAAATTTCTATGTTAAATCCCATTTCAAGCTAGCAAAGAAAAGCTGCAGTTACACGAGAATCCGGTCTTTACTAATTACTAGGGCCCCGATAATTATGTAATAACATATTTTCCAAATGTAACTGTCAAGTCGAATTAACGATATAAAGTTTCATATCGGTTGGTACCAAAAAACGTTGATGCCAAAATACGTACATATTTGTACGTATTTTTGCCGAGAGTACACATATTTTACCTAAAAGAACATATTTTTACATATTGAATTTTTCCATTTTCTCCAATTTTTTTATTTGATTCGTTTTTCCTGTATGTTTTTGATAAGGAATCTCCCAGACAAACAATTTAGCTTTGTCAAACATTTTTTTTCTGTAGCATCTTCTCTAAAATGCCACTATTTCATCGCTATCGTTATTGCAATTCGTCGTCATTGCACATAAAAGGGCAAATCTATGACGCAATCCCTGGTTCTGGTGTATTGGTTTTCAGCGCGAGTATCGCAGAGAACACAAAGGAAGTTAGGTTTGTGAAAATGATACGTTTAGTAGGCGATATCGCGCACCCACGTTGCATCTTCCCGAGGTCTCCCTTGTCCTTGATACCTTTCACCGGAAACTATTCGTCCAGCTCTGAAAACGCCGT
Source organism: Gryllus bimaculatus (assembly GCA_017312745.1). Lineage (NCBI taxonomy): Eukaryota > Metazoa > Arthropoda > Insecta > Orthoptera > Gryllidae > Gryllus > Gryllus bimaculatus. The sequence continues at coordinate 2,126,479 of BOPP01000191.1, read as the reverse complement.
TGCCATTTTTCTTTCCCCGATTGTCACACGCGAATCTCTGCCGTTGCTTGTAAATTCTCTCTTTGGGCCGAAAATCTGAAGTAAAATTATGATGTGCCACTGACGCTTTTGGATTAAAATTTATGGGGCAGTGGTAAAGCTGAGTGAGAATTTAGTAAAGGCAAGTACGGCTGTTTCCGTAGATTTTTATTTTCGAAATCCATGTTGGCAATTTGATAACCCATCGTGTTTACAGAGAAAGGTTTCTGTTCTATCTTTAATATTTTTGAAAAAACTGAGAAAAGGGAAATTGGCCGATAATTTGAATGTATTTTTTGGGTCTTTTTTGAGGAGAGATTTAATTTTGGTTGTTTTGAAAATATCTGGAAAAATTCCGGTGCGTAGGGATGCATTAAATATGAGAGTTAACGGGTGTACAATGGCAGACGCACAAGTCTTTAACAATCCGGAAATTCATCTTAACGGGCGAATATTTATTTTTTACGTAGTTTACGGATTATTTTGAGAGTGTCGTAGGAAGAAGTTTCGGAAACGAACATCGTGTCTAAATTTTTTTGGGTGAAATGGTTAAGTTTCTTTAGTTAACTTGTGAAGTGTTGCCCAAAAGCAACCATCAAACTATTGTAAAACTGTTACAATACAACTGTTACCAATACACAACTGCATTTCGTGCCCTGATGGAGTTACACAGTATTACGTCTTGTATTTTAGTACTAATGTAGCGCCATACATGTGCAAGGCGGCAGAAGCCGTGCAGGTGTTGTATCCAACATTACCACTTCTAATCTGTACTGTACATGCGTTAGATTGCAGAACTGATTAGATTTCAGGTTGATAAAATTGACGCATGGGTTTTTAATACAAAAAAGTGTTTATTTTTGTTTTTCATTGTTTTTTTTTCTAAAAACGTGAATGTAATAAACGTGATGTGGATTAGTAAACGTGTCGTTAAATATCACTCTTGCAACTATCTACTCTAAAGGACCAAGTAGTTTTGAATATCCGGTTGCTAACGACGGAATAAAATATTATAGGACACTTTTCTTACAACCCGCCGGTCGGGTTGCGGGGTATTTGAAATTCAGTCAATTTTGCATAGATACCAGCATTCTTTCACGATTTCACAAATCTTTTTTTGTCCATAGCACGTGTGTGTTGTATACAATGTTTATATCATTCCTATTTATGTTTAAGGGTAAATGTATTGATCTTTTTTTTGACCACTGAAAAGATGCAAAATTTTTCTTAAACCCCGTAAATGATGGGTCTTTGTGAATTAGAGAGTTGTGATTTTGTTACAGAAATACCATTCAGAACTGAAAAGAAAATAATGAAAAAAAAACACTTTTCCGTGTCAAGACCCCCACATGAAATATATTTCCATGAAAAAATTGTACAAACAATTTAGTACTAGGTTATATTCAAGAAAAATAACTAGCTGCAATGCCTATAGTAGATACTCTGTCAGTGCCCTCTAATGAAAGGGGGTTTATTTTTGTATGTAAATCTGGCGTTATTTTCAACTTCTGATTCTTATTGTCGTTAAACGTAGGTCGATAAACGACCATGTCGTAATGTTCAGTTTTTAGAAAGTCTGACTTTTTCTGTACTCAATTTGTGAGCATTAATGAATCAGCCTAATTTTCCGTAATTTTAAATATCCGAATCATCTCGAACCTTTTTGAATTTTGATCAACGGAATTCTAAGAAGCCGATGTGGGGAGATGCGGCGTTCGTGATTCTCTACCCATTGCTTTTTCTCGAACCCATTCGTACTCCATGTGTCTGAAGCAATCGACTGAGCGGGATGATGCAAGTTCCTTGGTGAGAAGGCTAAATAGTTGCCATATCTTATCTCTACTTTTCCCACGGAGGTCCCCAAACATGTAATGACATATTAACTTTAATACTAACGAGTCTTATATTGGCTTCACCATGTAAAATAGTGCAGCCGCATTCACTTCGAGTCTTTAGTTTACACCAAATAGATATTCGGACTTTATATTATAACTGTTATATGGCGACTTAAGACGTACGTGAACGATATACTGACCAGTGAACGGCGAGTAAAATTGTCGTTCTTGCATTGTGGTAAATTAAATATTTGTATGAATATTTTGTTTTGAATTTTTTATTTCGGGAAAAAGCTCTGAATTTGGACGTAACAAATGTATTGAATTATCATGGGTAATATCATGCGAGTCGGGATTTATCTGAGAATATCCAAAGCACGCGTGATATTTAATACGACTATTCCACGAATTAAATTATGTCCAACTGAATTCCAAAATGCGTCAAAAATTGAAAATATCTGAAAGCTTGTTAAAATCAAGAGGTTATATTATAATACATACGCGGTTTATTTGCACATCGACAGCGATCGGTACATACCGCTTCCGAAGGCAAGTCGCTGCTTATTATTGGCCAGTAGGGAGGTGCGGGAAGACATTTTGGGTAGAAAAACCATGTTTTTGAGATACATGGCCGTGAATGGATATATATATATATATATATATATATATATATATATATATATATATATATATATAAATAATGTTAAACACTTCATTTTAATTTCAATTGTGAAATTGTCAATATAATCCTCCACGTGATACTCCTTACCTTAGAGCAATTAAATTCTGAGCGTGATATAAGCCACTTCGTAACGAATTACGTCATTGCCGTGAACCGACAGCCATGGTTATTATTTGCGTATATGCCATTTCTGTCTACGTTACACGATTAACGTGTGTAATTAGGAGGATCAGCTTTCCGGCTGTATCCCTTGGTAAGACAAGGTTGTTACCTTTGAGGTGATTGGATCATGATGAGGGGTGAAGGGACAATCGCAAATACGACCATGCCTACGCAGGACTCGAATCTGACTCTTCCGCGCAGACGGCGGCTACCGCAACCGTCTGTGCTACGGGTCCGGCTAATAATAATAATAATAATTATCATTATTATTTATCTTATTTGAAGCATAAAAATTTCACTATACTCGTATCACTCACGTGAGCTATTATTTTGACTTGTTTCTACAGAATCATATTGAGGTGTGGTCGTTGAGTAACTTGTGTAAATTTTCATTTCACCTTCATTTCGCATCATCTGCCTTCATTTCACAAACATTGCTTAACTTGAGCTGGGACTGTTGTACTCCCTAGATTTGCCTTGCGCAAACAGAAGATTGTTCGCCCGAGGCCAATACATTTATTAAGCTAGAAGCCAAAAAGAAAAAACATTAAAAAAAAACTTCAAAACTATTTAAAAAAATATTATGTAAAATAGAATATTATTTAAGAGTCGGTATTTGGAAATTTAATTGAAATCGTGTTGAAAGTGATTACCAAGATATCTTTGATGTTAATTTGTAGTGGTTTGTCCTTTCACTTTTCATACGCAAAGCCTCACTTTGAATTACTCTATAAAAAAACATAATAATATTTTCTCACGCTTTTCAACATGATTTCTATCAATTTTTACAATATTGCATTTAGTATCGATATCGTAACAAAATAAATCTTTGAGACATTGTCGTGACAATGGCCCGGCGCTCCAGGCTAAAGGGCCTGGTGGGCCACACGCCAGGCTGGCGGACAATATATTTTTGTAGAGTATTGCGGTCTTTGTCGATGCTGAACTGTTTTAGAACCTATTAAAATTTTCACCTGCTCTGAAAGAAGCTTACAACGCGTTCCTTAGGACGGCAAGCAGTCTGACCAATATCGTAAATTTACAGTGCTAGATAAACTTTTATTTACTTATTGTCAAAACATTTTTTTAAAATGTATCTTATGGAGGAGAAGTACAACCGTCCTACAACGCTTTAGGTCGTGTTCAAATAGAATTCTGGGGGCAGATCTGCCCCCCTAGGAGACTATATAACTAACTTCGAACACTCGTAAATTGACGATAAACTATACGGCATCCGGCTGTGCGGAGGTGTCTTATGTGTCTATGGTAGATACCCAGCAACTCGAGACCCCCCCCCCTCAAATAAAACAATGAAAATTTTGATTTCAACCGAAAATTGCAAATATGATTGTTATTCTGCCTATTCCCATGCTGTGCGTATCGACTGAAATCTGTTATTTCTTAGGACACAAGAGAGAGTATTATAATTTTGCAGCGGAATGTTGCAACGTTTCGACAGCAACTAGAGCTGCACATTCTTTCTGGCATTATGTGTGTTTTGCAATTTTCGATAATTCAGATGATTCTATTCAAAATATGCGAGAAAAGAGTGCATCATTAGTTAACCCTTTGTTGCTATTGTAACATCATTCGTTGTTAACTTTGATCTCATTTCATGAAGTACAGTTTGGAGTACAGTGATGTGAATAATGTGAAGGTGGTGTTAAATTTCCTTTTTCCTAGTTGTCGACGGAGACGAATTTCGCTTCGTATTACTTACAATAAATATATTTTTCGAATCGTTAGACCGAGTGAGATGGGACAGGGCAACAACTGATGTCACTGCAGTCCCTATTACAGGGAAGCCCTTGGTTCAAGTCTCGACTATGGCAGGATTTTCGACACTAGCTTGTCAGGTAGGTCGAATTCAGTCGCTGTCTGGAGGAGAATTTTAGCGACCGGCTGCTCTGATCGGTTGCCTTTCGTGGTTTCTCCGATCAACACCAGGTGCATGTACCCTACCAAACAGGCTAAGGACAGCTCGAGACCTTTCCTTCCTCTTTCTTGGCCTATCCTCACTTTTTACACACACGTGTACTATCACGCACTACACCACCACACATACCGGGAGACCGGTCGGGAGCTTAGAGCTTGCTCCGGATGGGACGGTGCCCAGCTGGTGGCAGATACCTGGTTGGGGAAACCACCCGCTCGCCATACAGCGGGGAAGACAGCCACCTTCCAATAAAAAGCATGCCCCACACTTACGGGACTAATGACTATAGTAGTTGACGCGCCCGGAATCACGATCAATCGAATTGTTAGTCGAGGCGCAAGTGGGAGAATCAAGATGGTAGGAGTGCAACCTTCATTAAATTGACAGGAAAAGTCCATGAGGCTGCTCAGTTTTTCTTACAATAAAAAGGAATATTATATCGTGCACAAATGATTGTAATAATATTGCTGTTGGCTTCCGAAAGTATTAAAATGTAGCATTAAATTGTACGTGCGTATGCGGAAGGACTCTTATTCGAGTAAATAGCAGAGGTATGTGCATCCTGAACGCAGACAAGGGAGTAGCAAATCCATTTCGTTTAGCAACACTTCAAAATGAAATAAATTTTTTGTGGAAAACTGGTTTGCAACCACAGGAAATGAAAATCTTTAGACATTCTGGTAGAAAGGAAAGCGTTGCTTGTGGATCGTAATATAAAATTTAGTTTTAATACTCTTCAAAAATGCAAAATGTTCACGGTGTTTTGCTTCTTGTGGGAAATTGTGTCGAACAAAGCGAGCCCTCGTCTGGTTTTCTGAGGGTTCTGTCATTGCACCTACCTCTTATTCCACTATTTCTCCGTAATTAACAATTTTTATTGATATCTACTCATGGTCTCGATGACCTCCATAGTTAGAGCTGCTTGACATACATATCGTTAATTTTGTACTGATAAGTTATTGCCTTCGTACGGAGCCTTGATGAACACTGCATAACTTACCTGGCTGGAGAGATCTTGGTTACGAGGGAAATCTAAAAACAGTTGAATGGTGCTACAAGTTCTCTCGTGGAGGGAACTATGAAAAGACAGTCAAGTTAACATTAGTTAATTAATAAATAAGTAAATCTGAAAGGATATTATTAGGTAAAAACTAAAACCATGGTCCACAGGGGTTAACTGGTTCTAATGATCTCGGGCTTTTTGCTGCCGCTCGATCATTAGAACCCTTTCAACGCCCGTAGTGCATAAATAACTGTATTTACTGAAGAGATCACAATTCCAAACGCTCGCGCTTCTCGGTGCTCGGTAAGACATTTTATTTTCAATTATTCGTAGGAGTGCTTATCATTGAAGAATCACTCGTTCGTAGAATATTCGTAAATTCTATCAATTAACATAGTTTTGAAAAAACATTGAATGAGTTATCCCAGTTTTCGGGAACATTCCTAAAAGTTGTGCACTAATTTAAACTATTCATTTCCATGATTGCACGTACGCTTAACAAAATGGTTCCTTCAGACTTAATGCACATGTCCTTCGGCCAGATGTAATCATGTCATAAAATGTGTATCTGGAAAACCCTGAACACATTAGAAATTCCTTGTGACACTCCCATTGGCTGTTATGCGTTAGTGAAGAACTGCGTAGTCATATGACTGTTATGAGTAATAGAAAACAAAATATGGACTACGTCTTCCCATCATGCATCAAGAAATAGAGTAACTAAAGAGATACATCATTTTTACTTTCTCATATACATATTATGTGGAAATTATTGTAAAGCCCGCTGCAGGCTCGCTTCTTAACAAAAAAAAACTAACACAGAAATAAAAAAGCCACCAATTTATACTTCAACTGATTTTTGTGGTCTGTGTTCAGTTTTATTGTCATCCAATGGCAAGCTCCAATGGCAAGCTCCAATGG
>BOPP01000191.1:2094358-2119528 GCA_017312745.1 Gryllus bimaculatus | reverse complement strand
GCAAGCTCCAATGGCAAGCTCCAATGGCAAGCTCGTTAAGTAGTAACGAAGGTCTCGATTAGATGACAGTCCCTGCTCAGTCCAGCGCGTGACCTTGAAATAACACCAATAAACCAGTGTAACAAATGAAATACCGATATTCTGCTAATTGTCTCCATAGTTGTTACTAATTATTCAAGTACCGGCTTTTTGAGAGAATCTCCAAACTCAACGCAGCCCATAATTTTTCTCGTGACAATTCACAAAAAGATGAAAATGAGAACACATTTTTTTCTGATTTTACAAAAAATTGGCAAATCAGACTATCTAAAAGAGAAATCTTTAAAAAATGTGACAATGCTGCAAGCATATGGATATGCAGCAATAATACTTTGTACTTTCACATTATTTGTGAGCACTTCTTGGCGCAAAACACACATAAATACGAGTGGCAATCATATGGAAGCAAAAAAGTGTATCTAGTAAAATTGGGAACAAAGAAATTCATACGCCTTATAGAAAACCATAAGTTCAAGAGAAATGATTGAGAAGTGATGATGATGACCGTGATGATGACCGTGATGATGATGATGACCGTGATGATGATGACCGTGATGATGATGACCGTGATGATGATGACCGTGATGATGATGGCCACAATGATGATGGCCGTGATGATGATGATGGCCGTGATGATGATGGCCGTGATGATGATGATGGCCACAATGATGACGATGACGACCACGACCACAATGATTAGTAATAATGATGTGGCGAAATACTGTATATATCGTAATATATAATCATGCATTATGCATAAATTTCTCCATATAAAAAAAATTACCGTATCCTGCTCAGGAAACGTATTCATTTTTTGAAATTAGCATGTCATGACATACATTTACGAAGTTTGAGTTCTAATGACTAAACATGTAAATATGTATATGCATGGAAATCGGCTCTTCTCATCAGATTGTGAGCTTTCAGGCTAATTCACTTGTATATTACCGTCAGTAAGAGTTCTCAAGAGATATGTTTCCAAGCCGACCGTGCGAGGGTGACACTGCACCTGGGCAGTAAACCGCATACAATCGATCTTCAGAAAAGAACGGGTAGCCCAATGCAAGTTGTGTATTGCAGTCGAATAGGAATACTGGAAAGTTATTGATGCATTAATAATGTTTCATTGGTTTTCTTGAATGCTTTCTTATACGAAATGTAAATGTAATTTTTGTGAGTGTCGAGGCTGATTGTCAAAAGACTTGGAAGTTGATGTTCTTGCCACGGCACTCAGTGTAGCCGTCTCCCTTCCCCGTGACATCAGCCGAGTCCAGAGATTCCCCGTGCGAACTCCATCACTGGAAATATTCGATACATATCCTAGCCGAGAAGTTATCCGGAGTTTTCCATTGTACGACTGGTATTTAAGATTATTTCCCAAAGAATGAAATGATATCCAACAGTTTCGGAAACGCCTACCATTAATGAAACTCGCACTTTCAATGCACACCGCATCCTATGAATGACTCCACAACCTATGAGTGGCCAGTAGAGATGAGTGATGAAAAAAATCGTATAGAAAGAGTTGTTTTTTTAGATACACAGCTCTGATTGCGACATACCATATGTATTGTTACACTATATTGGGATTAATTTCTTGAGTGGAATAATCACCGAAAAGAGGTTTTTATCTGCGATATCTTGAGTGAATTTCCCCTTATCGTTTCGTGTTGTAGACAATTTTGCTTTATCGAAGTCTTATACTCTAATACAGACAAGTTGGAGAATACACGTTCATTGAATACTTTCAAAGGGTTTCCTTTATTTTTCCGTGTTGGATTTACTGGACATTACTGATTTACTATAGTTACATTAGAAATGACTTTCTGACGAAAGTATTCATTCAAATCCACTTCCCGTGAATTTTTGTTTATTACGAAGTAATGGGAAAACATTTGGTATATTGCTTTACGTGGAAATGAATATTCGTGTTAAAGTATCGTAATTTGCCAAAATCTAAAAAACGTACAACCCCCAAAACCTTTCAATTAAGTAAATGAGTGTTTCGACAGAAATGATCAATTGCCATATGATCGACGGAACCGGTGATTGGGAAGATAGTTTCCATTCCTGCAGGATGTCATAAACTTGATGCATGGTTTTAACATTGAGTTTGCGGTACCTGCAGTGATCGATTTCGTGGCCCGACTGCTCTGTTCTTGGTTTCCGTGGTGTTCCAGAGTCTGGTGTTATGCTGGAGCAGCACCTTACACAACGGACCGCGCGCAAACTTTCCGATTCCGTCCTTCCCCGTCCCCACACTTCATGGTGGTAGAGAAAACAGTCAAATCGAATTGTCAGAAAATATTCCATTGTGTTAAAATAACATTCTGGAATCATGTAGCCTCTTTGGCATTAAGATCTGCATTTTTTCGTTTCTAATGACATATTACCTCCATTCTTGATCAAGGAGGTCTTTCAGGTGTGTTTTGCAGGTAACATGGCGTTTCTGTTCCCTGATTTCTAATTTAATCCATTCACAATCAACAAATTTTGCAGATCTGTAATATGTGGTGGCTTATTCGTAGTAGGGTAGTGGCACCAGCTTTGGCTACATTCAAAGAAATTGTTGTAATTCAGCCAGTTTCATAAAGAGTTGGATTTGAAATTGAATATTGCTCCAGCACTATTCTTTAAACATCAGTTTGCATCTTTCCAATATGAGAATAAGATTTCCGTATTTAGAAAAACATATTAACCCTTTCCTCCATGTTTTTCTTTCCATTTGCGTTCAAAACTCACGGTATTTCTTTACCAAGTTGTCACAGATACAACTCAACTTGCACAACAGTCATACCTTTGATTAATGTAGGCAAGTGAATACTGTCCTAGTAAATTCTGTCATTATTAGATCTTTAACTGATACTTTTTCCTGTTATGTTATTTACTTAGGAGGGTATTCTTTTACATCACCTACACCTTGATAAGTTATTTTATATTGTCATCAAACATTATTATATGATGTACCTTGTCAGTGGAACAAAACACTACAGCAAGCTTTTTATCAGTTAATTACAGAATTAAAATTATTCAAGTTCATAATTTTAAATGTTGTAAATTTTATCTTAAATATGTATTTATGTGAAACAGATGCAATCTAGTAGCTCTTCCCAATATAATGTTTCCAGATTTTCACAGTATACTGTTTATTGATTATGTAAAACATGTTAACCGATAGAGGCTTGATCTCAAAATTGTTCAAAGTAGCCCTGCTTGCCCACTTCGCTGGTATCAAAACTGAAAAAATCTAACAATTCAAATGTGGTAGGTTTTGGATCCAGACTTTTCTGAATTGTTTTGTATCTAGTTGGTTTCTTGTGATCAGTGTTTCAATAGGATCTCATTTAAACATTCTTCTGCTTAAGGTTTTGTTGTTTATTCATAATTGAATACTCGTTCAAAGATTTGGTCCAACAAAATCACTTTTGAGTAGATTCTCTCGTGAGCAGACTGAATGAGTATTGCTTTAGCGATTTATGCTCCAAGCGCGCATGTTTCAGTTCTTAAGTCTTCAGCACTGTTTCTGAGCTATATCCAAAATAGACAAGTCCTGATTAGACACTCCTTTAATAATAAATTAGTGGTGGTACAGAACGACACGGACTATCCCGTACTAGTTTTCTATTTCCTTTGGTCTCAGTTAGCTATTCGGTCATATTCTTGCCTGCTGCAATCTATCACCGCCCAAAGCTCCTTTTTTCGACATTTTATTAATTTTTCGGCTTCCTAATTGTAGAGCGGAAATATTATTTTAAGATTATTAAAGAACAGTAAAACCTCGTCCTAAATGGCAATTTTCTTGGTGCCCAAAATGGCAACAAAAAAAAAAGGAACAGTTTTTAAAAAACTGGCGTTTAAACGTTACTGTAAATTCGAAATTTGCAGCTGTTTTTCACAGCAAACTTTCGAGTTTTCGAAAAACTTCATTGGAAGTATTTTGAAGTACATTAACTCGCAAATACAATAGTATTTACAAATTGCTATAAATGTTGATATCGACGGTGTGAGAGATTTTTCCAAAATTTTACATTTGTGTACTTTTTGAAGAAAAAATATACCGAAATTAACTTTGTCATATAAAACATTGCAATTACCAGTATCCGTTCGCAGTGTCTAAGGAAAAAAAATTGGAGCAGTTTTTGAGAAAATGGCGTTTGAGCGTTTCTCGAAATGCGAAGTTTTGAGCTAGTTTTAACAGAAAACTACTGTTTTGAGAAACTTGGACATTCTTTAAAGCAAATGTACTCATAGATACAATAATGTGAACAAATTTCCTCTAATATAGATATAAACGACACGAGAGGCAAGTAAAAAAATTACATTTTTGTATTTAAAAAAACAATAGAATAGAGCAATATGACGTTTTTCATATTATAGAGTACATTTAGCACTATTCCTACCAAAAGTATAAAGAAAAAAATTGCAGCCATTTTTGAGAAACTCTTGTCTTTGTAATTTTTAAATTACACATATTGCACGCTATATTGCATGAAAACTACTAAATTTTTCAGAAAAATGTACACGACTTTAATGAAAGAATTCACTATGGAGGACAAATTTTATTTGAAGGAAAAATCTCGATACTCAATTTTGTAGTTGTAGGAAGACCTCCGAAAAATTTTGAAATTTTCGAAAATTCAGTGCTAAATCTGAAAATCGGACTTATGCCATCTTTATAAGTTTATTTTACTCAATTCTTACAAGAAACTTAAAGAAGATATTTCGGGCCGTTTTTAAGAAAATTTTGAAATGTCCTGGGGTTCATGTAAAGTACCCCCAAATTTTAAGATTTTTTTTTGTTTGTTTTTCAAAATCTCCATGATAGGACTAGCCAGATTGACGCAGGTTTTTTTTTTCCAATTTGGAAAAAATACTACGCATGATTTAGGCGCTAGTAGAGTCCATAGATGTCGGACACATGGTCGTTTTGGGAAGAAAAATATAGAATGAAAAAATAACTTTTTCGGTATTAGGGGACTTCAAAACGTGTATCGAATTCGATTTACCGCAGCATTACAAACTTTTCTTATACTACGTATACGGGAAAGAAAAAAAATTGAGTTTTTAGTATTAACAATCAAATATAGGTACATTCTGTTTTTATTAATAATAATTTTCGTGCTTAATGTGATATGTAAGTTGCAATTATTTATATGCAAATGCCTTCTTTAGTTTTTTTTATATTTTTCACTTCTCTATTATATTAATTAATTAAATTTAATGTCTGAATTTAAATTTTTTCGTTCTTTTAAAGAACTAACTTTATTCAGACTGTAAATTTGAATTTGATTGCCAATAGTACACTGTAGGCTTCAATTTGGAATGTTCCACATCATTGAATACCAAGAGTGCAACATTTAAGATAAAAATTCATGCCTTTTCTTCCCGATTTTTTGTATAAATGTACTATCAAAGTAAGAAGTATGTTTAATTGCATTGTAGAAAAATTGTTTTCTCTTGAAATATCATACACTTCTGGTCGAAACTTAAGCCACAAATGCTGATTCCGTAATTACTCCTAAGTTTACATATACTATGGTCATTAAATTGAAGTTTTTTGTTTCTCCTAGGTAATATTTATTGCAGTTTTTGACAGTTAATTTTGCCTTCCCGATTATTTTTTTCTTTGCTACTTTCTGGAGATTTAAGAAGTTCTTTTGTTTAATGTTTTCAGGTTAGTTTTTAATGTTGTTTGTTAATGTACTAGGTTTTTTTTAGTTTGGAAACAATGAAATAATTATGAATTGTACAAATAATGTGGAAATGGTTTGAAATTTTGGGTTGTGAAAACTGGTTTCTAATTTATTTATCTTTTAATAAAATATTTTCTGTTCCAGGCCATGGTAGCCTGTTATCCAGGGAATGGAACTCATTACGTTAAACATGTTGACAATCCAAATAAGGATGGACGGTGCATCACTGCCATTTACTATTTGAACAAGGATTGGGATGTAAAAGTAAGTCAAAATAGTGTCTTATTAAAATACTATTGCTTGTGATGTGGACTCGGTACAATGTAAGTAATAACAGCATACAAACGATTGACTCAACTGTATACTCTACGTTACAAAAAGTGGTTTCTTTAATAAAATGCAGAAGATTTTTTTTTAAAATTAATGTTATTTATTTTGTTTGCAAATCTCTTTCAATGAGCCATAGAATTATATTTTATATACTACAATGTGGATTTCTTGAGCGTAGTTTATCATGCATTTCAATGTTATTTTGCATTCAGGCCAAAGAGTGATCAGAATCATATTGATTTATTCTACCAAATGTTTTTTTCCAGTTTATTACCGGGGGACAGAACCCACTTTAAGTCCCCCACCCCCAGAATATCTCCCATATTTCAATTAATGTTTCATATTTAAAATGTGCAATTTTTAAACAACACTCTAATTATTGCTTCTGTTACGTTACCAGTTTTTTTAACAAATCTGGGGGCGCTGTTTAACATAACTAATATAAATGAATATCCACTAACTAAATAGTAAATACTTAATTGCGAGAAATTGAAAAGCTTATATCCGAAGAGACGTATCTCCATTTCCTTTAGTTCTACGTATCAATATATTCCTAAAGACTCTTCTGCATCGTGCTGCTAAGTATTGTGTTCAAAACTTTCGTTTCTCCTACCCTTACCCTTCTTTCAATGGTAACCGAAAACAGTTGAATACGACTTTGAACTACAAGGCTGAACAAGAAAACTTTCCCTTTCTGAATAATTGTAATGGAAATTGGTATATGTCACTTTGCACTTGCGTTGATTTGATAGCATTAGGCAAACAAATAATTGCTGTGCTTAACCCTTTCACGCCCAAATTAATTTCGTGCGCAGAGCGCTCGCTCGCCCGTTGTCACGTCCGTGCGCGCGCATGTGGGAGCTCTGTGGTAGATTGTTTTTGCTAAAGTATTCTATTAAGCTCTCCGAAGCGCCAACAGCTGGTTATATAAACATGAGAATGAATAACTTGCTTGTACAAGTTTCGTTTGCCTATATCTATTGAAGAAATAAAAATCGCAATTTATTACAAAAGAAGCAAATTTGAGTTGACCAGAAATGTGCGTTCTCAATGTGGGCGTTAATGGGATTAATGTATGCAATTTCTCTCCTGGCTTACGATAATTCAAATCAGTCTTGGCACATGTTTCTCTATGTATGCCTGCGTATAAGATGCGCTGAACCCGAATCTCAAGCCAGAATTGCGCGACCACCCTCCAGTTCTTTTTGTACATCGCGCCCTCCCCCCTGTGATTTTTTTTTTTTTTTTTTTTTTTTTTTTTTTTTTTGTTTTCGGGTGTTGTCAGACCCAAAGACTTGCCACGATTCTCCATGTACGTCGACGCGCAGAACCTGAATGTGAATCCGGAATTGCGCCATCTCCCTCGAGTTTTTATTCGGGAAAAACCACCATGAAATTATGAATTATTCGGATAACCTCTGTATCGACAATTAATGAGAATCAGCGTCGGGATCTGCTTTCTTGTCAGTTCTGTCTTTTCCATAGCCAGCCCAAGATCGTGTTCTTCCTTGTGGTACATCTCCAGAACCATTAGGATATCGGTCCATTTAGTCGAGTTGAATGCGTTCCGCACGTCTACTGTTGCTAACTGCACTATTTTGCGGAAGTGCTGGTTTACCTGCCGTGTGTCCTCAACGGCTTCCACTACAACTTTGGCTGCGTCCACAGTAGATAGACCAGTCCTGAAACCGTACTGTCTACCCAATAGGTTTCCGCTAACGCGAATCGCAATCAGCAGGCGTGGTTTGAGCAACTTTTGAAGTAGCTCCCCCGCCCGTGTCGAGCAAGCAGAGGGTATGCAGGCCGATGGTAGGTGGAGTCCCCCTTCCCCTTGTCCATTAGCTTGGAGCGCTGCATTATCCTCGCTGCTCCATGTTGCAGTTTTTCAATCGGTATGGATTCATCCAACTTGTTGACATTCCAGCCCGGTTTTCTGCTTCCGTGTTTCAGCCGGTGGGAGCGCCCTCCCAGCTACAGACAAAGTGTGGTGTACTGGTGGTCACTGCCTGTGTAGTCCTCGAACCATCTGTCACCCTGGCTGCGAGCTCTCCAGTTACGACTGAATGATATTCTGAAATGTTTCCGTGTATCCAGGCCGTCTGAACGTAGGGATGAGTCCATCAGTTAGGACACAGGTCTTGTCTAGCCGCCATTCCAAGAATCTTCCCCTAGTGTTCGACGCCGATGTCTAGGCTTATTTTCGTGCAGTACTAGTGTATCCCCTCGTTGGGAGTCATGTAGCAGCTCAGTGATTAACCCGCTTTTTATCCAGGTAGCGGACCCGTGACTACAGGGACCTTGGCGGCGTCAGTGATCTATACAGCTGGGATGCCTAGGCTGTCAGGGTACCATTCCGGGCTTTGCTGGTTTCGGCATGATTCGCTGATGATCATTGCCAGAGTCGTCAGTAGACTTGCACGTACCGGAGCCCGGAACGTGTTCCAGACCCTGTGACGCGATCCCTTTTTCGGCGCATAAGACGCAATTCGGGAGTCTCGCGGTGATGTTTGGGTCGTTATACCCTTCGTCTATGCATTTTTGGCACGTGTTCTTTCGATCCGGGCCTCTGCAGTCTCTGCAGCCCCGCCCTATCGTAGGCACCTACAGCATCGAGCGACGACTGTGCGCTTCCTCACTCGGCAGTCCACCCACCGCACTCTGATTTTCGTTTTTTGGAAGAGTATGCTTGCCTTTTTCTCGTCCAGATCGAAAACTCGAATCTTTTGTCCCCCAGTTGTTTAGACAAATAATCACAATTTTCAGCTGGGAGCAGGTCCTTGTCTCTGGAGGCTTTCTCGCACCTAACTCTCCGTGTAGGGGTCCACGTCGCGAATATGGTATGTCACACGTGGAGTTCGTTGCTGGACGCTCCCTAGGGCCTGCTTCAGGGCATTGCCGAATTGCTCGACGTTTTTGTCCTCTTGTTCAGTTCGACGAGGGCAACTCCAGCTCTCATCTTTCTGACGGATCCAATCTGTCTTCAGGGTTGATCTTGATTTTCTCGAAAACTTGTCAGTCTTTCTTTCGGCTGGTCTGATGATGGCCGCGTTTCTTCTTGGCTTACTGCGTTTTTTTCTTTTTCCTCCAGTTGCCGTTCGATGTTTTCCGGCTTTTTCCCGTTTGTGAGAGCTGTACGTGTTCTGCGGTCTTGGCCTAATAAACATTTTTTTTACTTCTCCACCAGGAACTATTCTGTTAAATCCTTTGTTCTCTGCCTCCTTTGTGTGGCTTCTTCCTGGGCACGCTACATCGTCGCATTCGGATCGCACGGAGCCTGCCGCAGCTTTACTTTCCTTTTTTATTCTGCTTCCGGTTCTCCATGCATCTCGTGACCTTTCTGCTCTCGTGCGTGAAGAGTATTCTCTCGAAGCTGGACAAGGCTGCTTTTGTCTTCCACTGACATTTTCTGCTTTTGGGTGGCCTGCTGCACTCGAGTGACAACCGCCGCGGTATCTTTAGTAACCGCTATACTGGTTCAAAGAAAGATGTCCAATTTGTCACTCGTCCATATACGCGTGAATCATAGGTACAAGTCTGCCGGTACATTTTAGGACCTCCCGTGATTCAAATGGCCGCCATAGCGAAATAACAATTTTTTTAAAATTCTTGTCGTGTAAAAAAACATAGTTAAGTGTTAGAAAATAATTGTACAATCTTAACATCCATAAAAATTGCCCATGGTTGATTTGCAACGTTTTATGAAAAATTAGAATAAACATAATTTATTGAAAGAAGTAAAATGCAGTACTTTCAGATAGTTACATAGGCGAAATGAAAAAGTTACACATTTCACAAAAATGGTAAACTGAACTGAGAGAACCTTTCTTTTCCCTTTTTACTAGTGTGTATACTGAGCTGAAAAGGATCACATTCCTTAAGAAAGATGCCATTTAGAACTAGAAAGAAACGAATTAGTTGAAGAAGGAATATATTCCAGGAAATATGCTATCTGTTCATCTCAAATTCTCAATAACGCAAAAAGTTGCTGGTGGTGTTAGTGACCACGTTTGTAGCTTAACTGTATAAGAACAGGTTCAGGTTCATTGTCCATAAGAGGCGTACAAAGAAGTTGTTGGAGGTTAAGTGACTATCTAAATTCAAGCCTGATGTTGAGGGAATAATTTTTGACGAAATGCAAAACTTCCCTTAACATTTTTCCCAATTCAACAAATATTTTACCTAAGACACTTCTGGTTCTACATTTTCAATGTATTCATAATTTAAAAAGCAATATGTTTAATTGTAAGGGTGAGGGAAACGAAGGACCAAATGTCGTTTCTTCAATGGTCTTCAATTTCTTAAAAGTTGCATTCCTGTAGAAATACAGGAGATTCATGAATTTAATGGTGCCTTCGGGAGGCAAAAACAAAAGCACGCATCTAGAATTCTGTGCACTTTTGAGTATGATGAATAGTGCAAGGAAGTATATTAGTACAACTCTTGTAAGTGGACATAGTTTCACGCGATGTGATAGGACCTTGGTGCGTGAAATCGGGCGGCATGACCGCGTATATTCTCCTTATCAAAACAAGGCAATGATCAAAAGGGCCAGAAAGACTGAACCTACTTTTCAAGTAAAATAAATTCGGTGTAACACTTTTGTGAAATTCAATAAATGAATGATGGCAGTATTATGTGAAAATACCAGCTTCAGTGTGGCATACAACTCCTTCACACTCTGGCTATCTAATAAACAATATAGTTAAAGAATTAGCTGGTACTCATTCCCCATGAGCTTAGAGCAAGTCTTTTTTCGACATATTTACAAAATTGCGCAGTGCAACGCTGACACATACAAGCCGCCATACTTGCATTTCCGTGTTTCTTCTTAACACTGGCTAACTTCTCAAAAAGTTTTAGCTTTGAGCTTATAGTACATGGATTTTCTTGCTGACTCCCGGTCTATGAAGGGACTAATAACTTAAATAGTTGATGCTTCGGGAATCAATCGATATGAAAGTTGTGACCTCTGCATGAGGCCTTGTTCTGGAGAGAGTAAATATGGTTTTGGTGCAATGATCTGCTCACATAATTGTTGTGCCTCTGTTAGGAGATGCAATTGAAAGATTATTCATTATATTCGCAGACTCTTTTTCCATCTTTTGTCGATTTTATTTAAGTAGCTGTTCCCAGTTCAGTGAACATGTTTATCAGCGGTTTTACTTGTTTTTTTAGCTTTAGGACCACGCAAACTAAAAGGCTTCAAATGCTGTACTAACATCATTTGATTTTGAAGTGCTTGAAGTAATTTTCAATGAACGTATGTAAAATTATAAGACTTCCCGTAGCCACAAGGAGTAGTTCTCAATAAAATACATGCTGCTTATGCCTCGCAAATTTTTTCCATCTCTTGATAATGAAATGACAAAATTTCTAATGTCAGTTTTTATCAGACTTACTGAAGTGTCAGTAATATTCTTCACCTAATTTGTGAAAAACATGAAAGTATGCCATCACACCTTGCCTCTGCTGAGCTTTCACGCCAAGCAAATAATCTCCTCTGAGAAATTGAGCGCTCTGCTGCAAAAAAAAAAAAAAAAAAAATTCTTCAGTGCACAGGTATGCACAGCTGACCTTTTAAGATTTAGATAGCCCAAAGAACATGGTTTAATGTCTATACAGTCGAAGGTCAATGATCGTAAATTTTGTATTAAAAGCTTAATTTTTTAAAATGGCATGAAAATAAATTAAAGTGACTCACTTTTTCAAAACACCCACCAGCAATCAAGATAACCTTTTGCTTATATTGAGGTATTAATAAAAGTAAAAAATATGAAAACAAAATTCGTGAATGACTACGTTGATATGTGTACCAGTTGATGCACGCTGGTTTCCGACACGAAATATACTGAAATATAACTGTGCCAATGAGGAGACAGCCTGAGATGTGCATGCTTGAATTTGTTGTACTGCTACCTCAAGTGATTCAGAAGAAAATCAAAACTTATTTTATGTACTATGGACCTTTTAAAAATAAAAATTTCGAGCTAACTCTTCTGAATACATTAGAAAACGGACTTTTTTCCACCTAGGTGACAGTTATCCAGTCGGATCTTGAACCCTAGGGACTTGGAGGCAGTCTGAAACCAGTGGTAGGCCTAACCTAAGCAGTGGTAGATTTTCACCAAAACTGCTGATCAATGGGGCTGATGTTCTGGCTTCATGAATTTGAAACCGATATTTTATTTTTTGACCCCCTAAACCCTTTCACCAAAAATAATGAAAACATATTAATATTATTTGCATCCATTATTTATTTAATCAATGGGATTACTTGATTTACTTCATTAATGGGGAAATGTCTCATTTTAAATATTAATTTATCAGCATACAAAATATTTAGTAATAATAACATTATCTGGCTATGTGGGAGGGGGAGAATAGCGGATGGCTCTGTGGGATCTTAAACATTTTCCCTTATTGTCCCAAAGAATGTTAGATTACTTTCACTTAATTCTGCTCTGGACACACTTAATTATTTTTCCTGACGGAACATTTATCTTATCCACCATGTTTCTGTCGTCTGATATTTCACTTGATAAGTTAGTATTTCTCACTATTTGTTTTGTAGCAAATGCTGAATTATTGCATTTCAAGTGACAATTTGTGGATGAAATCTATACGAAGCATTTTCTCATGGACGTATGAAAAGTGGTTTAAACAGTTTTGACCTTCAATGATGCCTGCTGCGGATATCATTTGATTTCAAGTGAAATGAATTCTATTGCACTATTCTTGTTGCTCTGTGTATATAGTGTACATAATTAATTATTGATTTCTTTTTTAGAAAAATGGCGGACTTCTTAGAATATTTCCTGAAGATTCAATTAATCGCCAAAAAGTTGCTGACATCGAACCATTATTTGATCGTATTCTTTTTTTCTGGTCAGATAGACGTAACCCACATGAAGTACAACCTGCTTATGCAACCAGGTATAATAAATAATATTTATTTTATTTGAAATATGCTTATAAAAATTTATTTTTGCTTTGTGGATGTTAAAATCAAAATTTAGACAATCTAATTATTCCTAATTAATGAAAATAGGTTAGTGTTCCTCATTAAGAGAGGTCTTTAATTTTCTGTTGCAATGGTCTTTAATTTATTCTATGCTGTACATTAATTCAATATTTACTCACTATTGTATAATGAAAGTTAATGTTTTCGACAATGTTGAAACAGCTTCAATTTAAAAGCCAGGGCCATGATATTTTTATAAAATATCATTGGAAGTAATCATTGATTGACTATCATATTTGTTTCTTTTAAAGTGTTTCAAAAAAGTGTTCCTTTTAAAGCATTTCAAATTTTTTTAAAATATTTTTTTAACATCTTAATTGTTTATTTGGATTAACAAGGATGAAATAAATGTCTTGGAAAAAGTTTTTCTCATTATTTGGTATTTTTTGGGTGATAGAGTTTTAAAATATTGGATGCAAATCATTAAATTCATTACATAATACACATATGCTATTTTAGAATACATTTGATAGTTTTGTCTGCCCAAAATTCTTTTAGGAACTTTTCGTGAATTTTCTCACTTTTTGCTCTTTACTCAAAAATACTGCAAATTAGACCTTGAATTTTGAATTTCATTGTTCTAGATACGCCATCACTCTTTGGTATTTTGATCGTGCTGAACGGAGTGAAGCTTGCCGAAGGCACAAAGAAAGTAAGTTGGTGAAATAATGCAAATTTTCTTTGCATTTGGAATGAAAGAATTTCTTAGAAAAATAGATAAGTCCAAATAAAGATGCTGCTACTAATAATAGACAAGGGTAGACCATTATGTGCAGATTCCTTTTTTTGATTTCAAAAGGATTCAGTGAAAATATCTTCCATCGGATCTAAATCATATCCATCATATCTAGCCATTACATTCATCACGGTTTGTTACATCATATCAATGACCTAAGTTATAATATAATTAAGGTCAATGATTATCAACAATCAACCTTCACATTTTTATATTTCACTTCTCATCTACATCTGAGCAACTCCTTTTAAGTTATCATTATAACAACCTCCTTTCCATTAATTTACAGTTATTTGTCCTTAGGAAAAATGAAGATCAGTTGATATCCAAAGTGTACTTTAGAGATTTTCTCCTTTTTAATTGTCATTACCACGAGGACAAATAAGTGAAAAGGGATGATATGATATTAAGTACACATCGGATCTCAACTGATCTTCATTTTTTGTAATGTCAAATAACTTATTTCACTTCTATGGTATTCATATCTTTTGTCTAAACCCTGCTAGGCTAAACCACCAATTTAAATAAGAATAAGAGTACGTTAGAAAATATAGGCACTCTTATTCTCTAGTTATTTCTTAAATTAATTACTAATCCAATCATTGTAATGTTTTCCCTTCATTCAGATGGTCTGGATGTAGTCTTCAGTTTACCTAAACCCAATTATATGGGTAACCTCCAACCAAAAAGTGTTTTTGAGCTTATATCCACACAAAATTTTGACACTATTACAAGCGATGAGGAATCGATGCAAATTATGTGTAGTCATGTTTGCCCCTTAGGATGCTGGTTGCAAATTGGAGAAGATAATTGTAGTAGACAGGGTAGGGATTGCAACTCAAGATATCTTCTATTGTTAAGCTTGTATTATTGCCTCAAAAAGCTATGTTCAACACTCGCCCACAAGTAGTCATGTGCTCGTGGCACGCGATAGAATGTACTCGTGGAAATCATATATATATTTTATAATTTATTATCTTATTTTGGAATTTATTACATAATTTCAAGGTTTGTGATTAGTATGGAATGCTTTTTACAAGAAGTTTATATTTTTGAAATAATAACAAACATTTTAATGTTTTATGGCTATATCATGTATTCCAGTCTAAGTTTGGTGGCAAAATTCAGATTTCTAAAAAGGATACTCAAAACGAAAGTTGCAAAAAAAGCATCCACTTACTTAATTTAGAATAGCTCCTATCAGCCCTTAATGAACTACGGCGACTAAGGTCAGAGCTGTGTTAAAAATTAAAAAATCGGCTTCTTCAACTACCTTTTTTGCTCGTTCTTTTTTCCATGACTTTGTACGCTTGGTATTTGCAAAAAGTAGTGCATGGTGCGAAAAAGATCCTTAACTAAGGTTTAATATTCTTAGCAAGGCAGATATTTATACTGGACATAGACATGAGGGTTTCTGTTTATCCATTCCAATAGGTAACCAAGCTAATGGTAAGTGGCGCAAAAAGTCAAAATGTAACTATTAAGTTACACCTAAACTTGCACGCAACAAAATAAGTTGTAAGTAAAGAAAGTGTAGGAAATTTTACGTAGAATATTTCCATGAAAAGTAAAATTTTGCCTTAGTTTGATAGTGTTTTTTGATCTAGACAAAAAAAAAAAGTTTTTGTTATAACACAAATTCCAACAAATATTTTTTGGCCATCTTCAGTATTCCGAAAAACAAGAGAGCAAAAATTCTAACTACACTGTATGTTAAGAACAGTCTGTTTAAGCATGTGATGATTCGTGTGCTTTTGGATATTATACTAATCGCACCTAACCTTGCCACAAAATTGTTTTGAGTGAACAAAAAATCTAGCATGCTCAAAAGTTTTCATGGAGAAATAGTCTCCTCACAAGTACAATGTTGAAGATTTGAGTTTTTTCTTTAATAACATCTGTTCTTTAAAGACAGTCTTGAAATACAATTATGCATAATTTTTCGGAAATATGAGTATTTTCCCATAATTTTGCATGAAATTTAGGCAATTTTTAAACTTATTTTCTAAGGAACCGCTTCATTTTATTTTATTTTTATTAATTTTTTTCCCTTCGAATTTTCTTCTCGTATATATCAAAAACAGTCAAAGGGGTGCTAGTCCCATTTCCGTTATTTTCGAAAATGGCAAGAAGTAAACATTGCAACTTCAAATACGAAGATTGAGATTTTAGTCTCAAAAGAAATTTGTTCAAAAAAATCATGTTTTTAAAAATGGTCATGTTCGTTTTCCAGAGAAAAAATGGGTTTTGTGTAATTTCTGTGTTAAGTGAATGCAAATTATAAAAAAAAAAAAATACTACTGTTTGAGATTTTCTCTTTACTTTTTTTCCATGGATAAAACGAGATATGTTAAAAGAATGGTGTACTTCTCGTCGTCATTGAACTCTAAATTTTCGAAATTTGAAAAAATTAGAAACATTGCGAGAAAGTGTGTGATGTTGACCTAGTTTTTTCAGTGAGTCCAGGAACGCTGTGTAACTTGTGAGGAACAGAAGTAACTCTTAGCATACCTTTACGTAGTTTC
Source organism: Gryllus bimaculatus (assembly GCA_017312745.1). Taxonomy (NCBI): domain Eukaryota; kingdom Metazoa; phylum Arthropoda; class Insecta; order Orthoptera; family Gryllidae; genus Gryllus; species Gryllus bimaculatus. The sequence continues at coordinate 2,103,184 of BOPP01000191.1, read as the reverse complement.
AATTACCCTGAGAAAAAAAAAATTCCCATTGAAGTGTAAACCCAACTTTCAGTTAAAGAACCCTCCATTCACAGAAAGAAATTATAGCTCTGGGAGTAGTAAGAGTTAGAGATGTCATAAATATGTATTCGAGAATGTATTTTATATGGGAGTGGATTTGGAATTCATGGGACTGCCCTCTGTAAGCAAGAACATTTGGTAAACTCTTGTGGGAGCAGACAGCATCCCTCATAGGTCTATTCACTCCAACAATGTCACTAGATGCACCTGGTGTCGGAAACCATGGACATGCAGCCATGCAGATTGGCAGCAGGTGATCATCAGTGACGAGTCGTTCTTATGCCTTAGTGGTGTTGACCACTGGGTTTGTGTCACAAGTGGCATTGAGGAGCACCATGGAAATTTTGTGGTATCGCATCACACATCCCCTCAGCCAGTTCATTTTGTAAGGAGCGACATACTAAGGTGTCCGTTCATCATTAGTTACTAGCACCGTGATGTGTACGTTTAGGAAGACCCGCAATCGATAGCATTGCCATTTGAGGACACCAACGCGTGTGTCCCTATTGCAACAAGACAGCGCTCGTCCTCGTACTGCTGCTGCCTCCAGAGCGAGCCATGCAGCAGTGGAAATTTACCTACACCAGCTTCATCGCCAGACCTCTCCCCGCTCGACAATAATTGGGAATATTACAAATCGTATGATCAGGATGTGTGATGCCTACCGACCAGTATACAAGAACTGCATAGTCAGATGCAAGTTGCATTGGGTGGTTTATTACCGAACTTCATTCGAGCCATATGATTAGGTGAAAACCAGGATGGTATAAGTGGCATTTAATAAATTCTGAGAAATGTTTAAGTAAGTTAATATTACTGTAAAGTCATGGTGCTTTGTTTCATAATTAAAACCAAGGCATTTCAATTGTTCATTAAAGCAAAATAAACACATTTTCTCAGAATTTTTAAAATGTTACTTATACCATTCAGACTTTCATCCATTCATATGTAACTACATTCTATAATGAATGCATGTTAGCCAACATGGCAGCCAGGCACTTTTCAGACATGTACTATCTGTGACTGGGTATCACAACAAACATTGGACATACAAATGTGAAAATGTCTTGATTTGGTTTGGGTGGTACATTCTACCTGCCTGTTAATAACACTAGAGACCAAAAAAAAAAAAAAAAACCAACATTTTTTTAATACCTCCAGTATGAATGTAGGTGATTTCAAAGGAAACAATCATGCTAGTTTCGAAAATCATTATAAACAGTTTTTATCACGCAGGGTTCAAAAGATATGAACATATTTAGTATTTGAAATAAATCAAATTCAATACAAATTTTCGCATTGTCATTTTGGTTATATTACTACAAAATTTTATGAGCAATCTTCATATAAGGTAAGAACTGGTAATGAATGGAATATGTATATTCGTGCAATAATATCAAAACATCTTGGAAGGAGAAGTTCCTATTGCATTGCTTAAAAATGCTTTGTGCCTCATCACTTAGTGTGTATTCCTGTTTATTCTCTCTGATAAGAAACAATCAATAATCTCCCATCATTGCAGGTTCCTTACACTCCTAGTATCTCTTCTCCATAGCAGCAGTGTCGTGATGAAACTGATCACTGTGTTAATCGATATCGCCCAAGTTCTGTGTGTAAAAATAAGAAAATGAATTATCAGAAACATTCCACAACTCTTAATAGCTTTCTAACCATTCTGTGACCAATGTTTTATAATTGCTTTCTTTCTTGGTCCCGAGAAAGGCATGCACAACTCTCTTAAAGGATTGCCAAGATTCTAACTCAATGTTGTGCAATTTTTCCAGGAGTTTTATAATTTGGGGGCCGATGAAAATTCCTTTCTTCAACTTTGCATTACTCATCCATGGAATTATTTCACTTCTTTGAAACTATATTTTGAAGAATCTTTAAACAATTGCCATTCATATAAATTATAGAGAACACACGATTCACTCATCACTCACCCCTAATGACTGCAAGTTTGGGTATAAATCTTCCACAAATGTAACAGAAATTATCGAATTAATTCACGCACTTTCTATGTGAAATGACTATCTACCCAATCCAATTGAAGAGATCATGTGGCAAATTTCACTTTAATACATTACAGTCCTGTGGATTTTATAATGTATGGGTATTTGAGGCACAGGCAAACTAGACACGGAACTTAATGCACACTGTGGGTTCAGGTTCGGATGTCACTGACTGACTCAGAATCTGCCACCCCAACAGTTGGATACTTAAATTCTTGCAATATGGTAAGGTAAGGGGTTAAAATAATTCCTTACGGTGACGAATATGCCATAGGAAATATAAGGGTGCACGTGACCTTTTTCAAAATATCCACTAAGACCTAATCCTAAATGAGCACGACTACCATCCGCAAGAATAAAGACAGCAATCTTCTAATACAGAAGGTAAAGAAAAAAAGCACAAACGCCTAATTTTGTTCCACTCTCCTGAAAGCGGCATAGATGAACTGAACAAATATTTTATTTGTAAATAGTGTTCATGAGCATTGATTCTTCTGGTGCAATTTAATTGTACTTCCATTAATAGCCAAATGCGGTATATTTGGAAACTGTGTCATGATATGATTTTGTTGTGATATTTGTAATGTATATATATAAAATGGAGTGCGTTGTGCACTCTACCTTCCTAGAAATACAAATAGTGTTCCCTAGTGTAATCAAAGTCTGACTTGTCCTGGTTAAAACATTTTTTTGAGAATTAATGTTCTAAAGTATTCCCCAACCATTACAAATAATAGGAAAAAGTACGAGTTGTAACACCACTATTTCAAAATTTTAGTTCACGCAACATTTTTTATCATGACAGTGCAGCATCTTAGATGTTACAATCGCATGACTTGAAACATAAGAAGCATAATAATGTTTTAAAGGATAGGCAATGGTTTCAGAAACTATAGTGCTCAAGTTCAAGATAGTGTTGTTTTTTTTGGTCAAAATAGAGCACAATATGCTGACAATGTATGGAGTGTTGTAGCAAGCTAGTTATTTTAGTTTTCCTTACAAACTTACCATTCTTTTTTTTTAAAAAAAAATTGTTGAACAAGAAGCATTTGTTTAATATTGATGTTTTTGATACATTAGGTCTTGTATCTCACAATTTAATAAAATACACGCCATACCACACAGTTTGCCAATTGCTAAGCAACAGTAATATTTTTTTTGGAATAATTCATAATAGGCATTGATTGAAGAAATGAAACTTGGTGCATATTTAGAAGAGAGAGTGTGATTTCATTGTGCAAAAATGAACAGATTTCAGCTGTGCTGAACAAACAGTCTTCCAAATAGTCGTGATAAATGGGTCTTCTTGCCAGAATGAAACATATATGAGCACTTCAGTAAGATGTGTGTCCTCCATGGACACTAATGCACATTTTGCATCTGCTATCTGCTTAACTATTGAGTTGTCCTTGGTGGATATTATCCCACTGTTCTCTTAAGATGCTTTTCAGTTCTTGCATAGTTTGGGGAGGGTTTCTTTGAGAAACACGTCTGCTAGGTGCATCCCAAGCATACTCTACAGGATTTCGGTAGGGAGAGAAAGGCCATTCCATACGTTCAATATTTTCACTTTTTAGTGTGTCCAATACTTCAGCAGTCCTGTGTGGGCATTGTCGTCCATAAACAGGAAGTCTGAACCTACTGCACCTCTAAAAAGACAAACATATTAATCTCTCAGCAGTACTGCTGCGATGTATTGCTACCTCTCTCAAAGATACGAAGCGGTGTTCTGCCATTGCATTTAATGCCTGGCCACACCATAATACCTTGACCATGTAGATATCATGTTCATGAACATTTCCATTGTGCACAAGGTGTTCCTTTCTCTCTCTTTCTCTCTCTTTCTCTCTGAGGTAACTGTTGGCCAGAATCACTTGTTACAGCAAAACGTCAAAACCTCGTCAGAAAAAATCATTCTAAACCACTATTCCTGGCCCCAACTAATATGTTGCTTACACCAATGTAATCTTTCTCAAAGAGGATGTGGTTGAAGTGAGATGAATTGAACAGGCTTCCATGAATACAAACCAACCTGATATAATCACTGAGAATTTGTTCTGGCTGATACATGTGTGCTGGTAGTAGTTGCAAGGTCTGGCACGCAGTGAGATTTCTGTTCCTTTTTGCCACTAGGGATTCAAATCGATCCTCTTGAGGTGTGGTTTTCCTTCCATGACCATCGGCATTACTTTTGCATTCTTCGGCCTTTTTTAATGGCGAGATGACACTTTTTGACACTGCCATTACTGTGGCCACAATAGTGACACTTTGACCTGCTTCCAGCTGCCCAACTACTCATCCATGATCAAAGCACTTGATGTCTTGCAGTCATTTTGCATTTAATTATTACTTACCTATGGTGCTATTTTCTACAAACACCCAACTTCATGAACTATCAAGTAAATAAAGAACTTTCATGCACTGCCTTTTATATACATATCAGGTCCTGGTCTACTATGCCCTCTGCGTTTAATTGAAGTGTTAGTGATCTGCTGTTGGAATCGCTACATTGCAAAAGTCAGTTGCTCCTTAGCAATTGTCAACCACTCTACTTTGATGAGAGGTTTTGAAATTTGATGCCATTGAAATTCATGAGAAATTTAAACTGCATTGTAATTTGTGAAGATGGAGAACTCATTCTTTTGGCACTAAATAATATCTCAACAATTTAGTTCTACTTTGAGTTCTCCCTGCCTGTAGATGATTTTCCTACAACACGACTGGAAGGTACATCTCCCAGGAAAAGGAAAAATGCTGGGCAGAAAAGAAAAAATCGTGGAAACGTTGTCACATCAGGGTTGAAGAAAAGAAGATTTAGCAAGGGGAGGCCAAATAGGAAAAACAACATTAAGGACTCTTCCTAAAGTAAGTGAAAGCACTTGGTACGTGCAGTGTTTGATGTCAGGTTATTGTATTAAATTTTGTTCATTATGAGTGCCAGTTTTCTGCACATTTTCCCCTTTATTATTTCTAAATAAAATAAAAATGTTTTAGCAATTTTTGAGTTTTCACATTTAAAGGGCTCAAAGGTTTTGACTTCTTAAACACTAAGAAATTGCACTTCCCTTGTGGGGTCCTTTTAACTGACCTGAGAGCTAACTGCATGGACATTTGAATAAACAGTAATCTCCTTTATCTGACAGAAATGGGTGGGCAAAATGTTGGATAAGCTAAAATGTCTGATAACAGGGAGGTGTTAAGAAATTATCAAATAAAAGCAAACTTTCTTTATACATAGTTTTACAATTTACGAAAGTACACTTGTATTATCATAAGCAAGAGACCAAAAAAAATTGTCCCTATGTAGGTTTGAAGAATTGTTTGTCTGTTTTCAAAGTGCTGATTCTTCATTGTGGTATCTTGCCTCTTTGTAGTAATCATCATTTCGATTTCTGTTACTTCTTCTTCTTCTTAGTCTTCTTCAATATGCTCAACTTGTTTTATAGCAGTCTCTAGAGCGTTAACTCTGTCCTTGGGTGAAATTCTGATTGCCTCATTGGTTGGTGCTCATTATCTCCAACTTCGTTGCCCTCGTGAATAATAATAGAAATAAATATAGAAAATTTCTTCATCTGTTATTTCAAACTGATCCAATAGATCCTTCATCCAACTTTCGATTTCTTGCAAGGTGCATTCTCTTATCCAGGAATACATTGCACTAAATGTAGAATGGCTTTCTTCAGTTTCATTTGTGCTTTTCATTCCCACACCCTCATCATTTCCTAACAGCTTCTTTCATGATTTGCCAATTGTTTCAGCCCTTACACCTTCACAGGTCTCTGCAACAAGTGACATCCTTAACATTGATATGTTTCAGTTTTTTGATAATTTCTTCCTTCTTCAATTTCTTCCATCTTTCTGGACAGTAGTTTCCTGTGATAGTTCCTTTTTATCATTTCCAAAACTTCCTGGTCCATAGTTGCATTTGGCAGTTATTTGGAGTGCAGAAACATTGCTTTAATGTCACCATCTTGAAGCTTCTCTGCAAGAGGGTGCATTGGAGAATTACCTAGCAAGAAAACTGCTTTTCTATATTCTCAGGAACTTCTCCATTAAAGGAATGAATCATTTAAGAGACACTCCTTGAAAATTTCACTGCTCATCCACACACTTTTCTCATTGTAGTATTTTTCAGGAAGAACAGTTCATGAAACTGTTTTAAAGGCTTGAGTATTTTTGCAGTTTTCAATGATGCAAGGTTTATTTTGAGGTTCACTGTAGCATTGGTGCATGCTAAATTTTTAATTCTTTCCTTATTCTGTTTGTACCAAGGGGCTGCTGCTTCACTTCTGGCAGTAAGACTCTTATTAGATTGCATTCTGTAATCAAGATGTGGGTGAAGCTAAAATCCCCCACTTTCAAATACTATCAAAATACTACATTATAATTTTGAGCTAATTTCAGACACTCAGAAAAAGTGTATGGGCTACAGCCCAACACCCTGAAATTAAGATATCAAAAAGGGACTGGAAAGCTAGCGCCCTCACTTTCTCAAAATTCAAAAACAATTTCAGTCTTAACAAGTGAATTTTGGTTTTCTTTGGGCAAATTTTCAAAATTTTGAAACTTGCCCCTAACTACAAGAACGAAAAATGAAAACCACCCCAATTTCTTAAAATTATAAAGTCCTTGTGACATAATTTTGGGTTCTTTAGTAACACTGAAAACATGTTTTACTACTCTAAAATCCCTTGAAATGAAGTTTTCAAAATGGAGGTGGAAAAACTAGCACCCCACTTGCTCAAAACTTTAAAAAAAGTTTCCTGAAGAATAAAACTCGTACTAATACTCAACTATTACTATGATTTTACTCTATTACTATACTTTGTCAAACATGAAAAAGAATTTGGATAGATCCTAAAAAAATAATTTTAAACATACATCCATAGTTAAAAAATTCTGAAAAATCTTGCAGATGCTCAAGGAGAATTATTTTGTACAAATGTTCAACAATAAATTCAAACGGCTATTTGTTTGGAGTTTACAATTCTATATTTTACCAATATATAGGAGATCAATATTAATACTTACTTAATTTTCTCTTTGTATGCCAATTTTCGAATATGCTCTTGAATCAACAAAGCTAGACTTTCTTCATAAGGGATAAATCACCAAAAAATTCCAAAAGATGTGATTAAAATAGAAAAGGATAAAATATTTATTTAAGCATACATTGGCAATCTGAATATCAGAAGTAAAAAATAAAGAAATAGAGAAAAAGGAAAAATAATCAGAATAATGGCAGTTCCTTTCTGACATGTATTAATTCATCCATAAGTGTAAAATCCAAACTATTTGGCAATTGTTTAAAACAATCCTTTAAATTGTAAAACATATGTAGTAGATTACAACAGTAGTACCTCAAAAATATTTTGTCCTCGATTCCATTCTTTAGAAGTAATGACAAAATCTCAACAAAATAATGTTAGATTTAGTTTAGACAGTAGTTTTCCTAAAGTTAATTTGTAAATACAATTTTATATGAGGTGTTAATTGTAATCCAGTGTAAATGTAAAATGCAAGTTCATTACTGACCAAAGTTGGTTGCAAGCAGACAAAATTTTCCTAATGTTGATTAAAAATATAAGTTTATATATGGTATACAGTGTAAATATATAAAACATAAAATGTATAATGAGATCGCTGATTACTATTACAATTAAAAATTAAATTAAAATTTACAAATATAAAATAAATATTTTAAAAATTAGAATTATTGATGAGTGAAATATTTTGGACTAAAGAGATTCATAAATATGGATAAGAAAAATTTACAGCACCAATCTAAATGCCTAAATGCCTTCATTTTTAATTGCCTATTTCTACAGTTTTTCATGGCTATAAATGTGCAACTTACTCATAAACTATAACTTGACAAACAGGAGGAGTCTAAAATAATTTTCAACTTGTCTGGTTCTTTATGGAAATTGGATAAATGTAAACATAACAGTACCAAATTGTATCGCGTCTGTAATGTTTTGGTAATTATAAAATCCAAACTACTTTACTTCTGCTTCCAGGAATCCTATATATTATCTAATGCTTAAAGGGAAGTTCATCAATGCCTGCAAATAATTTCGGGCGCTTTTCGAACCGTTCGAAAAAATACGCAGTTCAACAAATTTAGAATAACTGACATTCTTCTCGAAATAAACTCCCAAGATACTGTTTATTTATAAACAAGGATTTAATTGTTTATAAATTACATAGAATAAAATAGAATAGAATTTTTGGCTCTGAAATAATTTTGGGTGTGGCTGGTTCTTTCTGAACATTGGAAAAAACTAATCAAAGCAGTGCCAAATTTTATCCAATCATTAATATAGTATGCCAGGAAAGTCTCTCTGCATTGAATCGAATCGAGGTGCCCTATTAAATATTGCATTTATGCTAGTAGCAATCAGAGTCCTTTGAAACAACTGAAGAGGACAACCCTTCCAACATCTATTACACTGGTCTGCATCAGATTTGACGTTAGTAATGTTTTATTAGTTTCTGTATCTGTTTTTCATGCTGATTTCAAATCTGCATTTGGTATTTCCATATCAGGCCGTTTTTTCTCTAAAAGCCAATATATGTTTTTTAACATTTGTAGTCTTTATTAGATTTTAATGCTAATGCGAATTCCCCCCCCCCAGATAGATTGTTTTAATTTCTAGAGTTTAGAGTACATTTTAAAGAAAAATAAACTTCATCAATTAACATGAATAGAAAATGCTTCTTCCTCTCTCTCTCTCTCTCTCCCTCCCTCTCT
>BOPP01000191.1:2048734-2067397 GCA_017312745.1 Gryllus bimaculatus | reverse complement strand
AGAGTTGAGTTCCCCTTTTTAAGAGCGATTCCATAATTAGATGAATTAAGTAGAGTAGAGAGGGGAGTATTATTATTATTATTATTATTATTATTATTATTATTATTATTATTATTCAGAAATAGATGAATGGAAAATATTACAAAGCTTAGCAAAAGAACAGTTAATTAAAATATAACAAGTTAAAATACATGACCCAATCATATAAACAATCCATATAAAACCCACAAGGTGGAACACGGAGAACCACATGTTTCATATATGCTAGCAAAGTCTAAATATTCGTTACGAAAAATGTTTATACAATAGCAATTGTTTAGTTTAACAGACGGAATCTTGTTGAAACAATACAACATAACAGTTTTGATTGAAGGAACACTATTATGAAACGTACGAAAAAAATAATAATAAACGTTGACACAGAAATTAAGTAAAACATGTACAATTGATAGTGCAGTTGAAGGGGGCATGAGTAGATTATGTCGTGTTTACGGGCATGTGTCAACGGCTATGGCCATTAGTCCCCTAAGTGTAGAGCATGTTTTACCATGGGAGGTTGCGGTGATCATCTCTCGTTGGATGACGATATCCGGGGCCGACCTGTACGGTTTCCCTCATCCAGATATTTCCCATCAGTGGAGCATCGTTCCAGCCGTGACAAACTGTACGTTCGAAGAAACCACACGAAACTACGTATCAGGGCAGCTGGACGCTAGAATTCTCCTCCAGACAGCGGCTGAATAATTATTAGTCCTAGTTGTGTAGCTAGCGTCGAAAACTCTGCCGCCGTCGGGACTCAAACCCTTGGACCTCCCAGTCCGAACTGAGCAGTAATATTGCCTATGAACTAAACACAGCCAGTGACTTGATAGTTAAATTGAACAAGATGTACATGTAAAACAATCACAAAAGTGTTAACATAAATTAAGAAGCAATTGTTAGAACAAATATTAATGTAGTGTAACATATTATTACAGTAAATGGATAAACGATATATGTAATAACCGCAAAAATGAAAAGCATGCCTAAAGATTGAAAATAAATTGTATGCAATGGATAATTAAAATATTAAATATTATTGGGAACATGATATATATATATATATATATATATATATATATATATATATATACATATATACATATATACTTATATACTATATTTGCTACTGAATATGTTTATAGTTTGAAGGTGCTCTGATAAATGGTTGTGAAACACCATTAAAAAGTACGAGTGTCTGATATTTACACATTCTTTGAGTACGCACGAAATAACATTTAAGTACAATACTTTTCATACTAAAGGAAATATTTGGAATTTATAACGTTTGTGAATCATTTAGCATAGTAACAACCAACATCCCTTTGAGTTCTCATTATGCTGTACATTTATTCTTTCGCGACAGACTGTGACTGGATACTTTGGGGTTCGATCGTATCGATCCAAGGTTGCTAGGTCACCACAACACAACAAACGTACGTCCCTTGTTCACCTCCCTGAGCTGGGCAGTAGTCATTTCCGCGCATCGCTTGAACAGACGTGTTCGTAGGGAAACATCACGTTCGAGATATTTTGGCGACATATGTTACGATATATATCTTGCTTGAAATGAAACCGTTCGGAGTGTTTTCGCTTTGAGGGTAAGGTGTAGAGAATAAAGAAGGCACACAAGCACGCGAATAGTGAATTTGAAATGACACTAATATTCGTCGGTTTGTGAATAATCGTCGTGCGTTGCGGCGCTAAGTGAAGCCGTGTGGTTTTTATCTCGAAAGAAGTGCCGCTAGCTTCCCGGCGCCGCTATGGGCACGTCCGTGAAAGTGATCGTGAGCAACGAGTCGGTGCTGGTGATGCCCGACGTGGCCTCGCCCGCCGTGCCGGGCGCCTTCCTCGCCCTCACCTTCACGCTGGGCCTGGGCCTCAACGCGCTGCTCGTCTTCACCATCGCCAGCAGCTCCACGCTGCGGAGCGTGGCCTTCAACTGCCTGCTGCTGCACCTGGGGCTGGCGTGCGGGCTGGACTGCATCCTCAACGTGACGGCGTCGGTGGCTTTCGTGACGGCGCTGGAGCGCGTGGCGCGCAGCCACGCCTCCGAGACGCAGTCCGTGTGCCGGGTGAACGCCGCCCTCGGCCTCTTCACCGTCATCCTGCAGACGGTGATGCTGGCTGCCCTGGCGGTGGACCGCGCGCTGGCGTTGCACCGCGCCACGGCCGCCCGCGAGGAAAGCCCCCTCGCCCCCGCCCCGCCCCGCCCCGCCCCCGCTCCGCGCGCCTCACCCCGCGCTCCCCCAAAGCCTTCCCGGCGCTCTCCTGCCTCTACCCATGCGCTCGTCGTTCCCGATCGTGGCTTCTTTCTCATAACAGTTGCCATATTAGGCGCATACTCGAGGCAGGTGAGCTATTGCTAATGGTCGTGAGATTTTATTTTCGAATAGAAAACGGGGCTCGACTATCTTTATTCGGAAAAGGATATATTAATACTGCTTTACAATGTATTTATTGAATCCTTTGAGTTTTCGAAGATCCGCTCCGAAGGATCGGGAGTTCGAATTGGGTATATGGCTGAAAGCCGACTTTCGAATCTACAAAGATACATTCTAGTCTGGTATGCTAAATCAGGATGACACTTTTACCCTATTCTGCTTCATTGGAATATACTATTCATTTTTATTTCGTATATTGAATCGTGTATAATTTCGTTATAATGATAATATATTTATCTGCTTTTGCACTTCAGTGGTTCAGATTTGTTGACGGTGACAGGCAATTAGAAAAACAAACAATCACACTAAAGGGATTTCTTATTGCAATTATTAAGGCATAAGGTTTAAAAGATAAAGCATAATTTATGATTGAGTAGTCTCAGTTGTTTCTCATTGTTTTGGTGAAACTTCTGCCATCATAATATAAAGAAGGATAGGTCTTGCCTTTGATTCTTACTATTCAAATTAAATAAATGGAAATGTTCTTCACACTGTTGTAGGTAAGTGATTTCGGTTAAATTTCTAGTTCTTTAGACAGAAATAAATTTTCTGAGAAAACGAGTAAGATGAAGTTTCCTGTCCCTCTCTGCTGTATTCTACTTCCTATTTAAGAATTAGCAATACGTATAAAACACATTAGGTTTTCATTTACATCTGGAGTTCATAGCAGTGTGCTAACTTCCGCCGAGTAACAAGATGGCCAGTTTTAGAAGCTTAATTATATAAGTTATAATACTACTTGTGTTTGCTATTCACTTTTGTAAAGAGGCCCGATAAAAATTTGGTCGGCGGCCGCACTCATTCCTTACACTACTAATTTATAGGTATTGTACATAAAATAACAAATGATCTGCGTTAGATCAATTCACTTATTTTGAATTGCTATGATTTTCTTACACATTGATACTTGATACCCTTTCTTGGCCGGGAATCTGTTTTTTCGCGTAAAGTACTTTGCTTTCCTGATCTATTCCTTTCTTTAATTTGTCTGATCCAAAATGCAGGTAATTTGGTAGGTTCTAATCTTGACAGTAAATGAATTTTTATATTTTAAATAGAACCTTATTGACTTTCTAGAAAGCTTTTGATAGCGTGGACAGACCACGAGCTATTGGAACATAATGAACGAAGTGGCTATCCTGAACACCTCAATAAAAACCCATCAAAAATATGTATCAGAGACAAAAATAATAATAAATACTGGCATAAAGAGATGAGAAATATTAATAATAGGGGACTTAAACAAGGATGTGTTTATCTCCAACACTATTCAAATTATATATTATATATATATATATTATATATAATATATATATTGATGACTAGATTATTAAAAATGGAGATGTAGCTAGTTCTGAATACAGTTGAAGCAGAATAAACACCTAACGTTTCTACTTTAATCGATGACGTTACAATACTGCAAGAAAGTGAAGATGATCTGCAAAAAGCTGTATACACCTGCATCACTGGAAGAAAGAGTATAATCTCCGAATTTCTAAACGAAGACTAAGTTATGCGGCCATTGCGGGTAATACCTAAACGCTCAAAAATAGTTATTGACAACACCAGTGATCGACCAACTTCAATTTTAATTAACCTTGGTTTGACCATCAGTTTATGACACAGATAAGACATAGAAAATAAAACTATAAATTTCAATTCAATATGTGGAAAATAAACAGAAACTACAGAACAAAGCCAAAGAAAGACACAAAATCGAGTTCATAAAGACAATGGCTGCTCGCAGTTCTCCCGTATGAAGTGATCTGTATATGAAAAACAAGAGACCAAAGTAAGCTCCAAACAGCAGAGAATGAGTTTCTTAGGAACATTAAAGACTGCATACAAACAAAGACCAGATAAGCATCCGTAAAGAATAAGATATATAAACATAAATGAAAGGATAGTACGAAAACAGGAAAGAATGCGGGCGCATATCGAAAGAATGAGAAAGAATCGTATTCCACAATTAGTGATGAACTACCAACCGAAGGGAATGAAGAGATATCGCCGCCAGAAAAAGATGTCTTGATTTGCAGAGAGAGACGAATCAGCACTTCTGCCTAACCCTGAAAATGGAGATGAAGAAGATAATTTATAGAAAGAAGGAAAATTTCGCCGCGGTCGTGCATCTAATCTCCAATTCAAACCAGAATTGTAATTTTAGTAATATGTAAACAGCATAATTACTTACCAATTGAATTAATTGGTTGAAAACATTACATGTAGTTATGTTTTCTTTTCCATCGTATTTATTCTGTTTAAAAATCTCTTTTTCTGTATCGTCGTATAATGGACACGTTGCTTATTAAATTGTTTAACAGATTAGAAATGTCATTGTCACTTATTTTTTATTGGTTGGTTAACAATGCACTTTATTCAACCAATAAATTTTTAGAACATTGTTGTTTAGTATACATTGTAGATTAAATTTGAAAAACCAGGTAGTTTTCAGTATTTGAAGCAAATATAGATGGTCCCTTTGCAGCATTAATTTAGCATAATTATTATATTATTTTATTTTATTATATATTAATTAATTATTATTTATTAATTAATTATTATTATTATTATATTATTAATTATGATTATTATTATGTACATTTTGACAGACGTCATTCATTTGTATCGATTCCATTTGCCAGACTATAACGTTTGCATTTGATATGGAAGATGATGCAGTTCCAAGTCGAGTCTTTATATATGAACCATGCGTTAAAATTCTGTCATCCGTCGATGGCAAATCTCAATTTGCAATCTACAAGTGGGACTTGGACACTGCAACAATCCACATAATATTACCATAAAAGGAAGAAAATTATATATATATTATATATATATATATAATATATATATATATATATATATATAGAGAGAGAGAGAGAGAGAGAGAGAGAGAGAGAGAGAGATACATATATTGAATATGAATATTGTCTACTCTGCAATACGAGTACCTAGAAAATAAAATACTGAGCTTAAAAGTCCCGCAAATTTGGTAAATAAAACTATTAAGTCTGTGATATGTTAATACATAATCAATACAGCTTAAATTATACGAAAATTGTAAAATGTTAGAAAAATATTTAATGAAGTATTTAATACCTTTATTATTAAAAATTCATTAATTTGAGTTTTGAACTTATGACTCTAATGGTTTTAGACATTTAATTTTTGTAATATAATTTGTAATATTTTTTCTGTAATAAAAAATAGTGATTAAATTCAAGGTTTTACTAAATACTATTTTCAAAGTGCAAAAAACAATTCATTGACGTTAAAATTACACTATTTTGAGGCTTTTTGGTTGAATTTAACTTGCGGTGAAACATACATTTGAGGACACTGAACGCGAAATAAACTATATTTTTCATTCAGAATCAACTCAGTTGACAACACACAATTTGCCGTATTGATTTTGAAAATGCCCATTAATGCCTAAGATACGTTCGTAAGAAACTTCATCTGACCTGCACATGTCTTTTCAGAATGGGTTAAAAAAATGAATTGCATGAATAATAGGGGGTCCCAGTGATCTTCTAAAACACCTTAAACTCTCATAAAATATTGTCGACCATGGGTTGTGAAGTAATTCCATAATCAAGTACCATATGCAAGTGAAATCAAATTCAATAATCATGAGCGTAGTATAATATTCATGCACACCGTTTTGGTTGTATTTTCAGAAAGTTTTACTTCAGATAACGTACATTTCCGATAAATTAATTCGAGAGAGTTAGTTTCAAATGCAGCAGTCTCCAGTTTTCATGATTTTTGTACAGATTCCAAACTTCATTTGACCAGCTCCCCTTCTAATTTGGCGGCTATTATCATTTTCAATGATTATTTGGATGAATAAGTCCACATTTCCTCTTTCAGTTTGGCAGAAAACCACGGTAAGATCGAGGAATTGGCATTTGAAATTTGGAGATTGCTGAGTGTGAAGTAACAGCTTGGACATTTGTATTTGGTCCAATGGAATATAAAATTTGCATTTGCAGAAACGAAAAATAAGCATTTCATAACAAAAAGTAAGCATTTTAGTTCAAGTTTTTTTCTAAGAGAGGCTTTTATCGTCCCTATTTTATTTGTTCATAATACTACAGTCTTTTTCAGAAGATAGGGGTTTTACATTGTTCAAATTGACAAATTTTTTGAGAGAGCAATTTGCTTATCTAATTGTTCTTTCAAAAGATTATTAACTTAGAAACATCAATTTACTAAAAAACTCTAAGTTTGTTATTATTTTCTATTGTTATTACCAAAATAACATGGTTCTCGCGAAAGTTTAAGAAATCTTGGATATTGTAGGAGTAGATTCCAATGCCTAGATTGTCTTGGTACCTTTCAATTTCAGAAAAAAATGGAGATTGCTGGGGTTGAAACTAGCTCCTCATATGTATACAAAAATATTACAATAGTCATACGCGCTGTCACATTTTCGATTTAAAGTGCACTGCCAAAGTGGACAGCTCTCCTGAGAACTAAGTTGAGTTATTGATCATGTGTGTAGTGGCACGTTTTATCGATCCTCTTATTCAGGCAATGACCTACAAACCGAGTAACCCAATTGCACAAAAAACATCATTTTTATGAAGGACAGAATCTTATGAATTTTTTAAATGAACGTTGGAACTTCATTCTACTTTTTGAACTGTTATGAAAGTTAATTATAACAGCTGCTTCGATTTCTTTAATTTGTATTGTAATGCCATATATATTTAATTTTTCTTAGATAGTCATGTATTATGCCGAAGGAATAACCTTTACGTCATTATATATATATATATNNNATATATATATGTTATTAAAAAACTTATTTACACACCATTGATAGGAAAAAGAAGATTCAGGAATCGTATAAAAAAGTTTCTTATGAATAAGTGCTATCTAACATGATATAAATGTTGTTCCTTTGACATAATTCATGACTGTCTAAAATACTAAATAGGGTCAGTGTACTAATTATCGCCCATGTGTCTAATACCGCCTACTCGTGTTTCCAAGCTGACATGCGCTCCATATATGGTTTCTTATGTGAAATTTATAGTTCTGGCACATGCAACACTAACCATAGATGTAATACTTTTCGTAACAAATGCAATATGGTGCCTTGGGGTAATTTTAGTCTTGTGTAGCTTTTTTTCTTCTGCAATCAATCAAGTGTATTTTAAGGGAAGTCATTTCATATCACAATTTAAAGAATATCAACCAATAGCGCTTTAAATGAGAAATCAAAAAATGTAATTATGCGTGAAAAAATCGGTTTTGGAGGCAGAGTAATTTGTAATTATGTGCTAAGTAAGGTGTGTTCGTAATGTTGCCTACCACAAGATCTAAATTCCACTTAGGTGGGCGACATTTGGATCAGTTTATATATTTTTTTTATTTTTCTCGTGCCAATCTATGAAATGAAAATAACAAATACAATTTCCTAGATATTGAAATAACCTGTACATTGATACATTTACTGATGGGGCCTTTTTAGAATCCCACTTCGTGGAGGAAAAGGAAAATAGCTGCTCAAGTCTGGTTGATGGTGGCCGGATAATGCCGGAATTTATGCATTTTGTCAACCAGTCAGTGATGACGGGTTGGCCATTTAGATGGTTAGTGAACATAAGCAGAATGAAAGAGAACAAACCTCATCCCCATCTGGTTCAATAACTGACGCTGTGGTTTTTGTATTCACGGTATTACCTCAGGATACAAGAATGGTACCTCAAATAAACCCCCTTCGTGAAAACGAAAGGGCGTGGGGAGTGCAGTTTTAACCAGCTCTCCATGCAAGAAAAGGCGTGAAAACTTTTATACTGAAAAGCAAAATAGTTCGCCAAGACGACCTAAGCCATGAACCAGTGGAACAAAATAATTAAAGATGTTGTCATTGCCAACAATATTTTTTAATGCAGTAGCAGCTTTCGATGGCTTAGCCATCATCAGTTGTCTGCTAGATGGAAGCCACGAAACGACTACGAGGTAGTCGTTTCGTGGCTTCCATCTAGCAGACAACTGAACTGATGATGACGGCTAATCCATCGAAAGCTGCTACTGCATTAAAAAATATTGTTGGCAATGACAACATCTTTAATTATTTTAAAAATGCCAAAGATATCACACCACAACACCTACAGTGGAACAAAGAAATATACATGTGCCGACAAAAAGAAAAATCTGGCAGTGATAATGACAAAGATATTTGTGATATTGAATCGATGTACCCCATTTATACATTCTCCAATTAACACTATTCAAATGACTTCTCCGGGCAGCAGTGGCTACTCTGCTCAACATGTTTCAATTACAATCATACATTTTGTGATGCAGAAAGTGGGAAAGGAATGAAACATGTGTGCACTTATTGCAGGAACACTGAACACATAACTTATACAAAAAAACACAACATTGATTCTTTCATTTAAAAAATATTTTATCTAGCATTTTTTGAAAAAATAAAAAAAAAACTACACAACCAACCATTTATTTTGTTTTGACATGTTCTCTAATTCCGCCTGGTAAGTAGTAATACGATGGACCAGGGGTAGGCGATATTAGGAACGAATGAACGAAAATTTAAATTTGTTACTTAAAAATAAATTATTATCATAAACTGAAATAGGTCTCGGAATGATTAAACCTCAGAAAACTAAGGAAGGATTGTTTGCAGAGTTAATCATTTAATTTTCAGCTTGATTTTTCTACTCAAGGGGTTGGAATACATTTAAATAATTTGTGAAGGCGATATTTGGTACACCGACTCTATATGACCCATTATAATATACATTAATGAGTACTACTGATTGCCTTGCAGATAAGTTTTCGTCAGTATGTTTTCTGCTAATTGCACGTCAGCTAGACGCACTGTCGCAATAAAACTTACAAAAATTCAAATTAAATTGAACTCAAATTAAATTTTTTAGAGAAAATTAGAAAAATACTAATGGCCAACAGCAGCAAAAATTATTCCCGAACAAAAGAACACAAAATGGGTTCCCCAAAACTAGACCGCGCACTGTTAAAGAACCACAAATAAAATACTCTCCTATTACACTGCAGTAAATTAGACATTTTAACAAAACAGTCTTCATGAATACTTCAATAACATAGCATTATACTATGGTATACGCCGACACAGTACAACACTCTTTTAAGAACCTCAAAGTTGCTGATCCATAACATCACAAGATGAAGCCGACGTAGCATCGCTTGCCAAGTGGAGTAAGAAAGAGATACGAGCTGACACAAGCCTCTGGAGAACAGTTGAAGACATGTTCCATACCAACCGCAAAAATACAGCGAGATTCAGGAATCCCATTCGTAACTAAAAGGCTAAGGACGAAAAAACGCGGTTATTTTTTCAATTCATTTTAGAAATTTGTACAATTTTTTCTTGTGTTTCTCATCGTTATTTTTTTAGCACTTTTACCATTTCAAATTTTTCTTTGAACCTTTTCTTGGAAGAGGGGACATGGCCCCCCTCGATCCGACTTTACGATCAAATCAGTAACATATTCAACAGCTTGAATTATGCATTTGAAATTGTTTTGATAAAAATGTTTACATCATTTTTCTTTGCTTTTAGGGCATTTTATGAGTATTTTATTGATCTTATTTGGCGATGTTTTAGGTCATCAAAATCCGCTTCTTTGTTACTATATTTCCCCATTCTAGGGATACTATGTGAATGTCCCACTATGAGTCATGTGTGATCGGTAAATTAGTTTTTATTCAAAATTTTTTGGTTGAATGCTTCATATTACAAATTATGTGAATGACGCAGGGTAAACTCAGCTCACATACATTTTAATGATTATCCGAAAATATTTTTTCGGAGTACAGAAAAAGTTAAGTAATGCTGCGCGCGAAAACGAGAATTTTCGGCAGAACAACTCTTAATACAGGACCCTAGGAGCGAACAAGTGGATTGAAACCGAAAAATCTAGACGGCGAACGTCCGTCGATGAACAACGCTAGCGGCTTAACCATTCAGCCTATTTCTCCAAAATTAATATTCCCCAATCGATCTGGCTGATGTCACAGCCCCTGGAATTTTAAACTAATGTTTTAATTTTGGGGGTACTTTACAAGAATTCCCTGGGACTTTTTCAAATTAAAAAAAGGCTCCATCGCTTTCGATTTATTTCTTAGATAGTGTGGAGGACTTTTAAGAAAATGGTGCAGGTGTCATTTTCGTTGTAAACTGTTTTTCTCGGAAATTGCAAAAGTTCAAAATTTTTTCGGAGTCTTCCTACAACTAATACATTAAAGATAGATTTTCCCTCTTAGTGAAATCTGTTCCTTAAAGACAGATTGTGAAATAAGGTCATGTACAATGTTTCGAAAATTTGAGTACTTATTGCGTTATTTTGCGTGAAAATGCGGGCGAGAAAGTACGTTCTATTTTATCACCACAGGTTACTTAAAAGTTTCATAAGAAGTTAAAATTAATGGTGACTGAAATTGTTTTTTGGGGGTGGGGGGAGTGGGTAAATTTCCCTCATCCTCCCCCGCCCCCCCCCTCTTCTGTGGATCTGCGCCTGTATCACACATAGAACTTTCAAAGAACAATGAAGATCTTCATGGATTGAATTCATCTACAATATGTCACACCAGACATCTCAAATAGAATTATGAGATAAAATTAGAAGAAAAAGAGGTATCTTCATATTTACCTATCTTAGAACTACGATTACATGTGCACATCATCACTAACAATACAGAAGTTGCAAATGAGCTAGTATCTATTTATTCAAGAAAATTATCAGCAATGTATTTCTTGATACTAGATATAATACCTCACTTATGAAAATTGACTTTTGTGAATTTAGCAGCAACATCAGTATTTCATGAGACAATTCTTTCGACTATCATAAAATCAAAAACTTAATAAAACTGTCAAAAAATTCAGCAACTCGACCATACATCTCTAATGTTTCTCGTAAGCAACTTCTTGATAAAGGATTTGAAAATGTAACATTATTGTACAATGAAGTATGGAACTTTGGTACTTTCTGAAAAAATACAAACTGCAATTGTGATTCCTGTCCCAAACCAAGGAAAGACAACCGCAAATTGAAAAACTGTCACCTAATGGTGCTAATCTCTAAAATGTGTAAGTTAATGGAAAAGCTTATGATTAAAAGATAATTATTATAACACCTTGAAGAAAAGAAAAGAAAAAGAAAAAAAAAAAAAAAAAAAAAAAAAAAAAAAAAAAAAAAAAAAAAAAAAAAAAAAAAAAAAAAACCTTTATGCCCCTCTACTGAAGCTAATTCCAAATATACCAATCTAGAAGTGACCATTTAAGCCTTGTCCAAAGCAAAATTTGCAACTTGTTCTTCATACACCAACACCTTGTAGCAGTCTTCTTTAACTCACAGAAAGCATATGAAAGCAGGGGAAATATGTAGTTATGATACCTGAAAACCTGAACATCCTCCTGGGTGAAGTTCTAAAATCCATCAGTAATTTTATGACCAACTGCAGAACCCAAATTGAATCAATGGTTGTCAATGAGACGAAACATCAATTCAAAATGGAATACCACAAGGATTTGTTTTAATTGAAATACTTTTCGTGATTGCAATAAACAAAGTCACAAGTCTTACACCCCCTTTGTTTAAAGTATTTCTGTATGTTGTTGATATCACTATTATATTATATGCAGAAGGAAATACCTTTTAACACCTCAAGATATAATACATATAACAATACATAAAATTAATGATTGGGCCAACAACTCTGGGTTCAAAATTTAAAAAAGTAATCTGAATATATAATCCTGAATCTGAATACAATAATCCTTTTCAACATAATCAACAAACCTCCTAATATTGCCATGTCGTACTGTCGTATTGTGTTGTTGTACTGTTACACATATAATTATTTTTATGTTTTAATGAAGCCTGATAATGTTCAACTCAAAAGATCTAATTCTGTTAAAATCTTAACACAGTACATTGATGTAGAACGTACCTGAAAAACTCATTTTAAATTATTGAGACCTGAAAGACTCAAGAGATTAAATTTTAAAATGATCACATCCCTCAGCTGGGGAGCAAACAAAGGTAATTACACAATATCAAGCAAAAATAACTCAAATAGGTTATGGCTCAATTATTTATTTCTCTGCAAAAGACAACTCAATCAACAAAATGTTCTTCATAACATCAGAATTAGATTGGCCATTGGTGCAACAACTTTTTACCTAAAAGAACAGATTACTTTTTACCCAAAAGAGTATATGAGGAGCATTACTGTAAGAGTGTCAAAATTGTTTTTATCCTTTCACTTTTATCAAGTTTACACAAACATTGAATGAAGTATTTTCATTGATGATGTATTCATGATGATTCATTCATGAAGTATTTTCAATTTGAACCTCTATTTTTGCAAATAAGCACAGATTTGTGTGTAAACAGTACTACTGGCTGTTGGCAGTAATATAGGTTACCTACCTATATTCTTACAAATCGATAAAAAAATACAAAACCTGAAGATCGTAGAAAAATAATAAAATTGTGTTGGCAAAATTACAAAGAGCATTTATATGATACATTCATCTTGTGACACAATGATGCTAAAAATCTATCTAAATACATATTTCTGGAATGATTTTTCTTTTTTTAACAGAAAATCATCCTTAACTGCCAGTGAAACTTCTTCATTACTCATGTTTATGTTCAATTTAATATTCCATTAGTATATTTTGATAAAACTGAAAGACCTCTGGCAATCAATATTGGTTCCAGGTAAAGTAAATATGAATTTTGTAATTGAAATATCACTTTTAAATCAGTTCCTGCCTTCTTGATACGTAGTTCTTTTTCAACCAATTACTGATTATTTTATGCTGTTCCGTTTGACATAGTGGCATGTAACATATCTTGATATCAAGTCATACTGTTACATATATAATTATTTTTATGTTTTAACGACGCTATGAGAAAAATACCATAATTGAGTGTATAGAGTAGAGTATACCTTTAAAAGAATATTCTTTAAAAGAGTATGTCTGCTTACCCTATATTAAAAGTATACTGACCGAATCAGGAGAAGAGCCACTGATCTACAAAAGAGAAAAACATAATATTTCTTTTGCCCTCACAGAGGCCTCAAAACTCAGAAAACATATTTATCAAAATCATGTTTGATTATAAATACCTTCATAAATTCAATAGACATCCATCACAACCTAGAGCCTATCTTTCCAAATTTACAGTGTATTAACAAGAATTTATCCTGTTATTATCCCAGAATATCAATATCCCTCTGAATTTTTGAAAATTTCAAAATTTAAAAGTAATGTGAGAAAGTATGTGCTGTTGTAGTACCACTAGTTTTCCTTAACATGACCTACCCTCTTCATAATGAAGCTATTGCCTTTAGATGTAAAGCAAAGTATTCCCTAATGCAATTTTTTTAATAGCATTTGATGTACATATTTCTGAAACTAGGTAGTTTTTTTAAAATTTGATTTATATGATGATAAAAATTATTATGTAAGTTGATGTGTGTGGTAATTGATACAAGAGGGGTGATGAAAAGGTCTAAGTGGATCAATCTTTTAATATTCAACATTTTAATGTCATAATCATGTATTTTCTTTAGCTGATGTTCCATCATATTATATTCTTCCCTTCAGAGAAACTAATACAAAACAGAGAAATCAATACAATTTAGCTTGTAATGACAGTTGACAACAATATATTCAAATTAAATAAATTAATACTCCTTATCAGATGAATTTAGAAAATTTACATATTTTTGGAATACATTTCGAAGAACTGGAAACAGAGGAAAATAATAATTATAAATATAATGTTTTCAACTGAATCTATGTAATTTGAAAAAATAATTTTCTGATGATTACCTTATATGAATAAGGCAGAATATATTAAAGCTTATTGGAAACATGATCAAAAGTTTCAGAAAAATTTATCTTTTAAATATTAATTAAGAAATAAAAAGTTACATAGTTTAATGTAGCCAACAGAGAAGAAATGATGACAATGCAAAAATTATTAATAAAAATGCTAGACACATAATTATAAATAAACAAATAATATAAAAATTGAATTTTTAACATTTCAGGATATTATTAAATTTTTTAAAAAATCTCAACAAATGGATGTTTATGGGTGTTTCTTGTTTATGAGGTAAGCATTTCATCCTTTCATCACAAGTTGTGTCAGGCTTTCTGATGATAGTTGAGTGAAAGCAATATAGACAGAAAATCTTTATAACTTTGAAATTTGTATTTAGTAGACTAGTTTTACAGATTATTATAGTAAAGAATTATTAAAATTTTTATTATTTTGTTTTCATTATCAACTACCCATTTTGTTTATTTGCTAATCATTTTTATTTTATCGTCAGGTATTTTCATTTGTTTCCAAATGGCTAGAAATGGATTCTTTTTTAATATAATTTAATTTTGTTTGTGTTAAATCCCATACCAATACTGAGCTTTTAAAAATTTCATTCCTGGATCTCCTGCTGTGAGTGGATTCTTATCTTTATCATTCCTGAAACTTTTAATGTCAGTCTGAAGTGGATTCATATCTTTATACAAACCAATATTATAATGTTAAAAGTGATGTGAGTCAGGTAAACCTGAATTTCTTTATGTATCATTTTGAGCGTGACCTGAAATTTAATGTATTGTGCCACCAGAAAAATGACATATTTCAAAATGGGGTTACATTTTTGAGTGTTCGGGTGCTAAATCAATTTTATGTTCTTTCTTTATAAACATCCTTATTCTTAAAGATTTTATGTTTTTAAATATGCCTTTACATCTGCATTCAAAGTTAAATCCTGTTTGTTTATAGTCCAGAATGAAACCGATAATTTTCTTTTGCTCCTTCTGTAAAATTTGAAGTTTGAGCTGGGTCACGTTTCTTGCGAATAAGCGAAGAAGATGATGCTATTGTAGAGAAGGCTGAGGTTATCTTATGTGGTGTGAGAGAAGTTTGGTTAGAATGGTGGAGTTTAATGATACTGTTGTGTTGATAAAACTTACTCTTAAGATTTTGCTTAGTTTAACTAATATAATCCTGGTGGTAGTCTTTGCATTAGACTGTGAGGTTGAATTTAAAATCAATAGGTGTGGAATCTTTTTTGAATGAAAAAATTGAATAATTAGTTATTAAAATAAACTAGCTTAATGTTGTATTTTAACTTTTTTGTATATGTACGTATATACAGAGTAAAATACGTAGTATAGAGAAAGTTATGCAATGCTGTGGGAAATCAATTTCGAGATTTGAACGGAAGTACATGTTTTGGGATTCCCTGACTCTAGAGTTGCAATCTGTTCACCTTTTAGAGGACTTGCTCTCCTTTTTCATCATTGCCCTCTGTCCTTTTTTAAATTTACATGGAATGTCCTCCTTTTTGGCCTGTTGAATTGAAAATTATACTGGCATGATTTTATAGTAATTTAATGAATTAATGGGATGTCATGTCTTGAACATCTACATTTTTACTTAAATAAATGGTTTTCATAATAGATCATTAGACTTATTGTGATATGAAATTTATTCATGCTTTTTTTGGTGGATAATGTACGTGAGTGTGGGGGTGAAGTTGTCCTATTGGATGCTTTCAGTTTTAATGATGCTAAGTCTAATATTTTTTAAAACTATTAATGGTTTGGAATTGTTGAGTACATTGTCTATACATTGTGGAGTATACAAATGTAAAATGTCCTCCTTTTCATTGAAATGCCCTGCATTTTTAAGTAAAACCTTTCTAGTAAATCTGCCTGATACCAATAAAGTGTTTTTTTTAACGTCCATCTGTTTGTCTGTGAACACCACTAGCGCCCAAACCATACATACGATTTTTTCCAAAATGGATATTCCCCAGTTGATCTGGCTCGATTCAAGACGCAGTGATTTAGAAAAACCTTCCAAATTTGTGGGTATGTTACATAAAGCCCACCGAACATTTCAAAAATTTTCTCAAATATGGTTTCCAATTTTTTCTATTCATTTCTTGTAATAATAGAGTAAAATTACCTTATAGAAGTGGCACAGGCCTGATTTTCATGGTTAACTATGAATTTTCAAAAATTGCAAAAATTTGTGTTTTTTTCGGCGTCTACCTACAACTACAAAATTGTAGATAGAGATTTTTCCTTCAAATGAAATTTGTTCTCCACAGTGAGTTCTTTCAATAAGGTCATGAACATTTTTATGAAAATTTTAGTAGATTTTGAGAAATATTGCATGCTATATTTGCTATTTTAAACAATTACAGGGACAAGATTTTCTCAAAAACATCTCCAAATTTTTCTTTATACTCTTGATAGGGATAGTGCTAAATGCACTCTGTAAGATGACATAAACACCTTGTTGATCTATTCATTTGTTTTTCAAAAATTATAAAAATGTAAGTGTTTTACTTCTCTCACATTGTTAATATATATATATTAACAGCAATTTACTCACACTATTATATTTATGATTACATGTACTTTAAATACTATCATATAAAGTTTTTTAAAAAACTCAAGAGTTTTTTTTTTTAAATAAACTCAAAATCCTGCATTTTCAGAAATGCTCATATGCCATTTTCTCAAAAATGGCTCCAAGCTTTATCTTCAAACTTTTCTAAAGGGTAGTAGTAATTTCACTGTTGAAAATTACATACATTTCATTTCGTTGTTTTCTTTTGTTTTTTCTCAAAAATTACAATTTAAAAAAAAATATCTCTCATGTTGCTAATGTGCACATTTCCAGCAATTGGTAATCTCCATTCGATTTGTGAGTTAAAGTACCTCAACTGACTTTAAATGAAGTTTTCACAAGTTTTCTGTAAAAGAGAGCTTCAAATTTCTCATTTATAGTTCTTAAAATCATTTTCTTAAAAACGGCTCCAAATTTTTCAATGAAAATTGACATATACGAGAAGGTTTTACTCTTCTTTAATATTCTTAAGGTAATATTTTAGTTCTACTATTAGGAAACCAACTATTGAAAAAATGTACTTTGGGCAGCGATAGATGGAAGCTGCAAGAGGATGGGGCAAGACTTGAGACTTTACAATGAGAAAATTAGAAAACTTTACTACGAAAAAGCCTGTGCCATTCTGTAGCACTACTAGTTTCATTTGAGATTATACTTATGGAAGGTTTAGTTTAGAGTAGGGCAAGGAAATGGTGGGACTAGATACATTATTGAGATTAGAGATTATGGGGTTAGAGCTTTTGGGCTGAAAATGATAATCAAGTCTAATTTTAATATATTTATTAATAAAAGGGAAGGGATAGTACTTATTGACAAGACTGTGTCTGACTGTGTTTAAGATGGAATTAAGAATGGGTTAACTTTAAAGCTGAATCTATGAGGTTATAGTTCAAGGCTACTTCTTGAGTGTTGGGGTGATGAGAATAAAAATTAGGGACCTGACCAAGTGTCTTTTTTATGTCAATTGGTAATAGTTTTTTTATTTTGTACTACAAGTAAAACATTGAGAAAACTCATTTCTATGTGTTGATTTTCATTTCAAAATTGAATTTAATACTTTTGTGGAATCTATTAAAAAGTTGAGAGAATAGTTAATAGATGATTCTGGAACACAGATAATTATGTCATCAACAAAATGATAGCAATAGGATACATAGAAACAAATTTGGTTCATCACTAATTTTCTAATTCTTCTATTACAATTTCTGCTAAAACTGGTGAGATTGGAGCTCCCATTAGAGTTTCAAAGGTTTGGATATAAAATTAATTATTGAATGGAAATGAAATATATTTGAAAATAAGGTTCAGACTAATCATAAAGTTATCAGTAGGCACGTTGGTGTGTTCAGACAATTGAGAGGTTTTGTGAATTAAAATGATAGTTTTATTCAAGTTGCTTTGAGCTGCAATGCTGGTAGCAAACATGATTACAGATACAAATTGATAAATTAGATCTAATTAATATCCAGTTACCTCTTAATGAATATTTTGTTCTCATTTTCCTTTGACTAAGCTTATTATCTTCCTTATCTAAGCCATCACTACTACACTTGACTGTATTTGTGACACACACCCTTATTAGCAATGATTTATGCAATAATGATACTTACAACTAAAAATAACAAGAAAACAATAATAATATCAATAGCAATAATAATAATAATAATAATAATAATAATAATAATAATAATAATAATAATAATAATAAT
>BOPP01000191.1:1989967-2025339 GCA_017312745.1 Gryllus bimaculatus | reverse complement strand
ATCGTCGCCACAGGAGAAGTTTCCGTAAAGGGAAGAAACGCGGAACGGGAGACACAAGGCTTTGGGTGTCTTCGGCTTATAGAGCTTTTCACTGTCTATAACAACGAGGTGGCGCGTGACGTGGAGGTCACGTGAGTCTCCTAGTATAACAGAGTGTACGGACCAGTAGCAAGTTCTGGAATAGGCGGGGAGAACTCGTGCTGGCACCAAAATCTTCGCCATAGACTGCAATGCGAGCCAAGGCTCGCCCCGAGTCTGGAGTCATTTTGACGGAAGCTGCGACTATGTCCTTGGTGACTGCGGTCACGCCGGAGCAATGCTTGTCGCGTCTCCGAGGTGAAGATGCTGCAGTGCCACATTCACGTCATCTCAATCGATAAGATCGCTCTCGCGATCGAGCAAACCAGCATTGGTGCCCAGAAAAACGACTTATGTCCAGGCTGACATCGTCACGAAGCTAGGCTTTGTTGCGCGCTTCAAAATAGGATGGCGAATTCACCAATCTAAAACCCATCTTCGAATCGGTTTTGATCCGCTCCCCCGACAATAGTATTCTATCAGAGCTAGGGTTTTAATACATTATTAAGTCTATATATTTGTTTTGTTTTTTGTAATAAATATATTGTTTTCATACAAAACTCTGTGTCTGTGGCGCGTGCAGTATCCATGACGTTCACACTATTCGCTAAAATCGGCACCCCTGGCCGCAGCGTGGGCGGGGGCAACATTCCAAATCTTAAATTGAACCCCCATTTTTTATTTCATATCCGATTCTACGAAAAAAAACATGTTTTGTCTGAAACTTGTTCTTGATTTGTATAGGTGGCGCTGTAATCCAAAAATTGAATCCCGATCTGTAATTTGAGTAGGTTTGAGCCTGCGATTATTCGAGTGGTTGAATGAAAAATCGAGTATTAAATTGAGCGGAGGAAAGTTTTCTGTTTTAAATAGTCACAGGTTCATCGATTTACATTTTATATATATTACACAAGTTGTATTTTACATCGAGGATCGAAACTTCAAAAGTAAGATTATAAAAAATAATGTGTATTCGTTTTTTAAAAAATCAAAAAAACTATTATAGTTAAATCAAGAATAACATGCTTGTATACATTTCTAAAATAGCTGATGGGAGTTTAATTTACCATTTAATTTGATCGTCCATCCCAATGAAGAACAGTAGACATATTTAACCCAATGTCATTGCATGTGTAGAAAAGAGGATGTGCCACACAATATTGCAAATAGAAAGCATTGAACACAATGCATGTCAGATTACTTCGACAAGAATGATAAAAAAATGGGTAAAGAGATTTTCTTTACTACATAATTTGTGGCTCACTTTCACGAGCATTCCGAAAGTTTCGGGAAAGAAAATTTCAATGTTTGGAGCACATGCATATCTAGCGTGTTTGAAAAAAAAATGAACACAACGTACAGAGATAACTTCCATAGTATTAACATGTTAGTCTTGTCCTCAAAGCTTTTGAACAAAACATTGAAGATTATGTCTAAGTCACAATTTTAGATTGAGGAAATAAATAATGCTTTCGCTTAGAACAGGATTAATCGTTTTACTATTAAACACCGAGAGATACATTATTTATATTTTTAATATTACCTTATTATTTATTTTTATTCATGTTAATTCTACCTGTTTCTAATCATTTGTATAATGACAGAATTAGTATAGTAATTTTGAAAGAGGTGTGAATGGAAAATTCTTTTTTAATTACATTTTGTGTTAAAGGTAATTAAAGAATTGTGTATTTTGATATAAAAGCAATAAGCGAAGTTAAACTAATTGAAAAATGTACTCTATGTATTTCTCTCTCTTGTATAAAAACATACCCTTAGATATATAGCATATCACTGCTACAAAGTATGAATCCATACTTACTGGCCTGTATCCAGTGGTACTCCGTTCCCCATCACCAGTTGTTACAACTTTGTTTTATAAATCGCGGAAGTTGTTCTGCGACCAGTGCCTCGACCTCAGGAAGGCTCTGAAACCTTGCCCGCGGCCCCCTGGACATGCCTCTTACACTTATCAGACGATTCAGTTCGCTGTAGAGGGACAATCGAATGTCCTGTAACCACTGCCTTGCGAGGACAGAGCCCCGCAACAGTCCCGGTTTTGCCTGTCACGTCCTTTATTTCAAAATCGGTATTTCTCTAGCGTTTTTTTTTCATCGATTGGAGAAAGTGTAAAATTGATCGACAAAACGATCTTCTGTTGGAAAATGAAAAAATTATAAGACAAGTTTTAAAATCAGTCCGTCACAGAACAGCCGTCAGTCAAGCATCGCGCCCACTACGCACAGGACAGCACAGTTACGCGATGAGCTTGTGACATTCCTAGTCTCGTTGTAATTTGGACAATCAGCAAATACGTACAGAGCAAATCTAAAAGCAAATCTGAAATCAGCCATACTTCCTTCCCTACGGGGGGGAGCAAGTAACGGGAAATGACCTCGAATGAAGCATCGGCTGAAAAAAGGAACCTCTGACTACAGGAGCCAACCCGCCTTCAGTCAACTTTCAAGTCCACAAACTGGAGTAATATTCCCTACAAAATTCTACGTATCCGGACAAAGAGCAAGGGTTAAATTGATGGAAAAGACGTACATACTCTCTAGAAAGGTATGTAGAAGCCTTAGCTACTATTGTTTCACCACGAAACATAATTACGCGGTTCCAAGATCGTCAAACCAGCAGTTTCATCTTTCTAGCATAAGCAATAGGCGTTGATGAGAGTAACAGATAAATAAAATCTGATTAATATAAATGGAATGGAAACAAAATAAATGCACCATTTGTCAGTAAGCAAGCGAGTATGTTTATGTCAAATGGTTACCCAATATCCCAATGAGTAATGAGAACTTGATAATTGAAAACGTAGGCGAAGTTCTAACGTGTCTTGCCTAGAGCTAGGTTCCAGAAAAGAAGAATTCACACATTTCTGACTTCGTAGCCAAATGGTATGGCGGAAGACTCCACTAAACAAAAAATACCTGATTCTATGGTGTGATACAAAGGAAGATCAGAAATTGGATTCATATTTCTGTATGGCCACACTATTAAATGCTATCAATGTAAGGAAAGAAGTCATGTAGGAGAAAACTGTAAAAATGTAGATAATATTATTCATAATATCACTCAGATTTAGCCACAAAGACACAAACAGCATGTTGGGGAGCACAACCTCATACGGATAATTCTACTGTTTGATGAAGACTTCCCTTAATGTAACTGGGAATGACAGCTAAAAGAAACACTTTCGTCAATCACCATAATACCATCAGTAATAGAACCTCGATCCATCTCTTGGAAGATTCGAAAAAGGATCACAAGAATTTGCTAACCTGTCAAAAAAGAAAAAAAGAAGTGCAATCGGAAAAACAACTGAAAATAAAAGTGAGGAAAAAGAACATTAGGAACAGTTACTCCATTAAAGAAAAATTAGAAGAAACTTTCAAAGTTCTTAAATTATTAAAAACTCAAAGGCTTTTCTAGAAGATACGTACAAAACTATAAGGCACTACCAAATTTCTGCTAATTAACTAAGTAAACGATAACTGCATTGCAGCTCAGAGATTGTACCCATTACTAGTGGGATAGAGCATGAGCGTCCCGTTTACGAGAATCATGAAGATGTTGAAGGATCCGGTAGCAGTTCAATTCCTTTCAAGAGCCATCTTCGCGAGAACTTAATGGTTATCAAGGAAGAAAAAATAAAAATCAAAATTCGCAGATGGAACGCGAAAAACGGCTTCCGACACATACGATTCTTCCAAAAACGTTCAAAATGAGGAAAATTCTATTTTCGTTATACAGAATCTAATTTAAAAAATAACATTATAACCATATCAAAGGTTTCAAGGTGTTACTAACAAAAATAGATCGTCATGTGTTAATCTAGTGGAACTGTGTGGCAATTTACTTCCCACTCGTTTGTACAGTGAAGTGCAAATAACAATGTCTGAATTTAGTTATTAATCAATAAATATAGATCTAGAAACATCAGTGCAATATATACATCCCAAGTCATTTCACTGCTAGTTGTGAACCTTGTACAGTCTAAGTTCAACAAGTTAAATAAAAACCATTAATATTACTTGGTAATGTAATTGTCACAATGTGCAATGGGGCTAGTAAGAACGAAATCAGGGGGAAAAATATAGGTCATGTTTGAGAAAGAAGACCGTTTTATTATATGCATGACAATAAGCCACATATTTCAACGAGCAAACAGGAGTAATTAAGTACTATTTCATCTAATATGTGTACGCCAAATCTAGTAATGAACTACAATGGAAGTTTCGATGAACTATTCAACAGTGGACCATTATCCTATCCACGTGATCTTCGAAGGACATGGAACACGAAGTATTTACGAGCCGCATGGATTCTCTCGAAAGCAATTAGCCTAGACAGCGAAGTTATTGATGGCAAAATTAAACATTTAAATAGTAACGATATTGTTGACTTAAATCAGAAGTAATGCATTCTTAGACATCTTGAGAAATTCAATTATACCACGCGTGTAACCATTCCGAAAACTACAGAAAATAGGGAAAAGAAGTTACCGGCGGTTCTAAAGACACGTGAGAACTGTAAAATACACAGCATTGTTTTAATGATAATAAAGCCATAATACGGATGCAACAAAAAATCGATTCAATCTGCCAGAGCAAAAGCAAGGGCGAAAATAAAAAAAGAAGCCAAAAAGCAATTTTGCGAGGAATTATGTCACCAATTAATTACAAAATGAATAATACAAAGCCTGGAAAAGAATCAACCCGTAAATGGAAAATACAAAAGTACCGAGCGATTACTTCACTCTACGTTTCTGACAGTACCAACTTACATGATCCTTGTATATTTGCAAAACAGCTGTGGCTTATTTTCCATCCAACTTATGATCCAGGATTATATATCTTCATTAAATACCAAAGAAGAATGAATAATTAAACCCGATCTGGAAGAAAAGCACAGTGTAGTATAATATATCAACATCTTAAAACGCACCCATCACACCCAGGAGAACTGCACATGAACAATAATTAAACTGTAACAACACCCAGGCCGCGCCCATGGAATCGCCCAATATTAATCATCAAGGAAGATGGCCTCCTCCGCCATTAAATTACCTGTTGGCAGTATCTATTTAATGACGACTATATTCACAAGTATTCCCTAAAGAGTGTTCTGAGAGCTATTATTACTTATACAAGAATCCTGTGAATTAAAGAACGAAATCGCAAGCTTGTGCCAAGAACTTTAAAATTTTACGCCGCAACACCAAAGCTTATCGTATCACTTACTAAATATCTTATAAGAGAAATTAAGTATTCACAGGTTAAACACAATTTCACCAGTCCAGCTGAAAATCAAGAAATGATTTAGAATAGTATTAAAAATATCCCACCCTACAGTTAATATTGATGATTGAAAACAATAAAGAAAAATCGTCATACTGTAATGAACATATCCACAACTGCAAAACACCGGGTGTACAGAATAATTCCCCCTACCGTATTTTTTATCGTGATTAAGACCAAAAGAAATAAACAGATAGACTTTTATAAATTGCGTATACCTTCAAAATAGCAAAATAACTAATTGAAGGCTCCAAAGTAAAGCGATATCGTTCTGTGCATCCATCGCGCCAAAGCTGGGACACACGATAGCACTACTGCAATCATCCTTATCGGTGTGTAGTGGGTGCGGTGAGATCACCGATAGGAAAAAACGTGTGCATAAAAAGAAAAACAGACGATTCTCCCAAAATGTGCTCTGTGATGGTTCACATACGGCGAGTTATAAGATGAAATTTATCAGAAAAAATAGCGTAATATAAATACCCACAGGCAACAAAACTCTTACAACATTCAAAACTATATTGCTTACAAACTAAAGGGAATACAGATCAAGAAAACGCTCAGCAACTAGATGCTACGTTCAACAAATATTTACATCACCGGGTACTTTGGCACAATCACTGAACAGCTCACAACAGAAGAATGCTTAAACAATAATGCCATTAAACATGGGAGTCTAACTAATCAAATATTCTCAAAATACAGCAATTTTCGAAAGATTAACTGATACTAAGCCCAGACAGCAGAACAATAAATGCAGCTTTTAAATTCTGGTCCAAAACTGCTAACTAAATGCTAACAAATCACTTAAAATAGCAGCATGGGGAACGCCAAATGGCTGTTACACACAGAGATGAAGTTAAAATGTTTTCTTCATTAACCAAATACAACATAATCTCTTTCATAAACGCATTTCACTAATAAGAGCTTTTTTCTCGCCTTCAAGGACTACCACCAGTATGACTTACACAAACCATCCAATGTACAGCACATGGAGGGGAAACAGCCATTAATTTCGGGAAAAAATTAAACATCATTTACATTCTCAAGTATATGCACCATGTATGTTGCAGGCAACATTCCATCAAGTAAGCGATGCATTCGCACATTGAATATTGCAGCTGGGATAGCTGGCCCACCAAAACAAAAAATGCAGAATTCACAGTTTCACCAAGGTATCTTCAAAACCTTGGACAAGATTTATTTCTGGCTGATTACAATTCTAATGCATCCTTTGTGGGCTCCAGGACTAGAACATCTCCAATAAGGAAATCCTCTCTATGAATCTAAATAAACGAAATTTATCCGACTTACTATTCTGGACAACCCACTTATTGGCCGTTTCTGATATGAACAAAAATGCTGATGTTTTAGATTTCTTCATCGAAAGGGGATAAACCAAAGTACATTGCGCAGCCTACTGGTCACAAGACTATTCACTCTGACCATTCAACCAGTTATACTACATCATCAGCTCATTCATTATTGAAACAAACAAGCAAACTCAATTAATAACAAATTAAAAACAAATTGGAGAATACTCTCAGAGGCTAATAATAACAGCACCGCTATCTACATTGAAAAGCTGTGCTCTCGATGTAAAGAAGCCCAATTAAATATCTAACAAGGACAACTTCATCAAAACCGTGGTATTCGGTACACCAGGAAATTAAGCAAATATAAAAAAACCAAATATCCCATAATAATAGGGAAAAGGTAAAAAAAATAGCAACGCCCGCACCCGCAGCCGCAGAATGCGGAGGCGTCGTAGGCTTCGCCCCGTTCGTCTATGAGGCGGAGCTTCTATAAACGTTTATGGCAGGCACACCCCCGCGCCCAATATGTCAAGTGCTCGCCTATTCAAGACGATCCCGCTCATAAAATGAACCCCAACGCTGAGTGCGCCTCCTCGGGGGGGGGGAGAATGCTACATGCCAAACTCCAGCGGCGCACCGTTGCGAGAAACAGGCCGATAGTTTTTTACAACAAAAACGTAATCTGCCTTAAGAAAAAGTTCCCGTGTGATTGTCAGACAACACCTCCACCCTGCTCCGGAAATTCAACCCCGCGTATCGGAGGAACATTTCGTTGGAGGGAGGGTACCAGTTTGATGTACTAGGCACTCCGAAAAGCAGCTGAGCTGGGAGGCGGCCGGATGGTCGATAGACTTGTGCTTAGACTGGCACTGAGAAGCACTCTATGGTTTTTGACTCGACCGTGAGAAACCAATGAGTTTCAATCTCGATTCAATAGTTCGGTCACATCTATTCACTTCCTTGCTCAGTAATCAATTAGCTTCAGCATACTTGCAGAGCGGAAGTTGTCTTAAAAAAAAAAAAAAAAAAAAAAAAATCTTCCATCATCGCGATGAATATCCTGGCATGCCTGAGGTTGGTGGACGCTGACTATCGTGCCGCCGCGAAGCCGGCGCATCCAACCCACCTGACCCCTGTGGTCACCGCCTCTGCCTGGAAGGCGGCCGATCAAGACGACGGCACTTACACCACCGGCGTCAATGAGCCCGCCAACAGAAACGAGGGTAAAGTAACTCCGCTTGGCTCCGGCCATAAATGCGGGGTCGAACATTCTACTGAGCAACGAGGGGTAGAAAGGCTGCCTTCAGAACAAAGTAATAAACATGAAGCCCATTTTTTTTGTATTTATTAATTTAAATAGAAGGACCATTCATAAATAAAGAAAGTCTTTATAGTTTATTAAAAATTGTAAATAATCATTGAATTCATCAAGTCATTCATCATTTCATCATCATTTTTTTTAAAGTAAAATTATGTGAACGGCCAAATTGTTTTTTGGACCCCCCGAGGTAAATTTAGTAATCTCTTTCCCCTCCCGTATGCCCAAATGCTATGTACTAAAAATATGTACAAACTCCTGAAAGGCATAACTGCCGAACAGTAGAAAATAAATTGAAAAAAAAGAATGTCGTCGCCGACTCGAACGACGTAGATTCTTCAGGACGATTCCTTATTATATCTATAAATTAATTAAAAACATTTGCACATATTGATTATAGTTTTAAATAACTGCACATAGTAATCGGGCAAAATACGTTCTTTTAGTTAAAGTAGAGAATGGCAATAAAAAAATACATTTTCAAATAAGTGAATACCAACGATATTTTCTGAATTGATGAATTAATGACATCAAATCTGCAAATTAATTAAAATTGACCGTACAATGTGTTTGTATTTTGTATATAACTACAAACTAACAGTGAAAGGGAAAACAATACCTACGTTCATTTAATTTTGTGAAACACAATTTTGTGAAATACAAAAGCAAATTCCGACGCTAGGGACAGGTAGATCGGACGATCGCCCAGAACCCTGGAAGAGGGAGGTCCGAATATTGGGATAGGCAAAAAACTCTAATTAAAAAATGTTAGAAAAATTAGAATTGAAAAATCTTATGGTTTTATAAGTCGAAATAAAACAGCCCATCGCGTCATATACTTTGCAATTAACTTGAAACCTATAACGAATTTGCTAGTCTTTTGATTTTAACAATAAAGTAGTAACTAAATATTAGAACATTCAGGGCGCTGCTCTTGGCAGTGACGAGCCATACCACGTGGAACTCAACAATGCTGATTAAATTGTAGTAAAAGTATTGCTAATGAATTTAAAAAGCTAACTCATATGAATTTTTAGACATTTTACATCGTGGTCAATAAGTGATATCACATACTTAGTTTCACAGTTTATTTAGAATTAATATATACAGTTTTTGCAGCTCAGAACATTCCACCGGTTCGACGAATGGTTGCTACCGGGAACCATGGCGGTGACCATGAATTTGCTAGGACTCCACGACATGCTTGCGGGTACTAGATAATGACCGCTTCGAAGCTGCGCCCTACCAATACACATAGAGAAAAGTCTTGTGACTCCCAGTGGCGGATCCAGGAGGAGAGAGTCGTGGGGCATGCCCCAAGCAAACAATGTTTTTGTTGTTGAAATTTTACATAATTTATTCCAAATAAGGTAATTATATTAAACTCTCATAACATCCAAATCAGTATCACCGAGAGATGTGGCTCAAAGCATCACCTGATGTCACTGAATGTCTATGACCGGGAGGTCCTAGGCAGGCCTTAATAGGTAGGTCGATTTCAGACGCTGACTGGAGAAGAATTCTAGCGGCCGGCAGCCCCGATCGGTAGTTTTTTGTGGTTTCTCCGACCTACACCAGGAGAATGCCGGAGCAGTACTATAACAAACGGGCCATAGATCGCGCTCGATCTTTTCTTCCTCTTCTTTGTCCTATCCTCACCATTTCCTCACACACACATTCACACTTACATGCTCTACATCACCACACATGTCGGGAGTTTAGAGCTTGTCCTGGTTGGGGCGATGCCTCGCAGGTGGGGATGCTTGGCAGGGGAAAACCCCGCTAGCCGATGGTAAGTCGCGTCGGATCTCACTATCCAGTTGGGGAAGATCACCGCCACCTCCCGGGGAAAATACACTACACTTATGGGATCAATAGCCTTAGCAGTTGACGCGCCCGGAATCACTAATCAATCAGAATCATTGTTTTAATTTTCGAAGTAACCATTAAAGAAATTGTATCAAAGATATATGTGGGGTGTCGGAACTGAAATTCTTTCTAAATCCTTCCTGCGACCACTTCCCCCGTCGGCTAGTGGCCGGTCCGGCAAACACCCTCGTATCACTTGCGCGTAGCAGGTATGCTGTATTTTACGTCGGCTGAGATAACATTATTATTAACCCAGTTATGGATATATCGTTGCTCGACTCGAGCTATTTACGAGATTTAAGTAAAAATATCAAATGTTGGAAAAAGTTTTAAAACGTTTCCTTAAAGATACGATAACCATCATCATCATCATCATCATCATCATCATCATCATCATCATCATAAAGCAGTAGATAAGATATTATTTTTTAAAATAATTAAATTAAAAAAATTGAAATATATCATTCTTCTTTTTAGGTTTTTCGACCAGATATTATTATAGTACTATATTCATCTGCACATGTGTCAACTTAATAACCAGGTGGTCGCCGTATGCATTGCGCAAGAGAACTGAGTTCCCCTTGGAGATTAAAGATGGAAAGACAAATGTATCGACTCTCGTCCTTCGTCTTTAGAGCAGGAACACTTGTACCAAATGTTAACCTACAGGCCAACTGGTACAGACGGTTCAGATATATTAGAGGCATGAGGTTCAGAAATTATTTTTGAGATAATTCTGACTAATGTGCACATTATACGAGAGTAAATCAATAAGTATCTGCTATCAATTTTTATAATTTATTAAAGCAGGAGTAAGCAATATTTCTTGATATAATTTTTCAGCCTAGTCACCCTGCTTTTCAATGCTCTGGGTCCACCGTGCACAAGCTTTGTTCTGAAGAAAAAGTTGTTTGTTTGTGCAGCAAGCCACATTTGCACTGCTTCCTTCACTTGTGATTTGGAGCTTAATCGACGGCCTCTTCAAGCATTTTTAAGTGGACCAAAGGGATGGTAATCCGACGGGGCAAGATCGAGACTGTGTGTACGATGCTCCAACAGACGATTCTCACGCGAACTTGCATTGAGTTGTTTTGCAAAACATTTCGCAGTATTTCTGAAAGTTAAGCTTGTTATGCATGATTTCATTAGAAGAGCCATGGATAATGTGCAGATGGTTTGCCACATCATCAACAGTCACTCGTTTGTAACTGAGGATCAAGGTACGCACTTATTCAATAGTGGCATACGAGTTGGGGATGTAGCTGGAGGCCCCGTCCTTTCATCCTTCACGCTCGTTCGGCCACATTTGAACTGTTCTGGTATTTGGTGAAAATTTCGCTGTGGCAAAACACTGTCCCCGGATTGAGCTGAAGATCTTTTTCCGCTCCTGTGCAAACAAAGAGTACCGCTGCCATCTACCTAGCAACATCGCAAGATCGGCTATTCAGATAACGCTGAAACGTCTCACGGGCGAAGACAACGGTCCAATCTAGAGGCTGGAGAGCACACAAAGTCGTAGAGCCAGCGTAAGGGCAATTAGAGCAAATCTAAAAATATTTATTGACTTACTTACGTAGAAAGGAAAAATATATTAATGTCACAGAAAGTCTTATGTTTTCTACTCTATCAAAAATTATAGAAATTAATTGAAAAATACTTTTTTCGTATTTGTACTAGATTTCGTTTTTGATTATTTTCTCGATTGTTCTCGTCATCACTACTGAAACGTTTTCGGAATTTGATTAGCATTGAGGTTGATTCCTGCTACCTACTTCTATTTATTTACTTATGATTTAATTTTGAATTTATCTTCAAAATCAATACAAACTGTACGTGACGTATGTGGGGGAGGAATGCAAATTGAGCACGCTTTCTTGAGCAACAGAATTCCTACCCCCTCTTTTTCCAAACTCGCGACCCTACGAGTAGTAATACACCTTGTAATATTGCGTAGATATTACAAGTAATGCAAGCATGTTCTGTCATAGAACCACTTACTTTTGTTCGGTTATATCATATTTCCAGTGTTAATAGTGAAGTCTCGATAAACATGGTAGGGATTTCTTCATGAGTGGGAGGATTTGGAGCCGAGGGGGCAGGAATTTTTAATTGCCGAATTTGGAATATCTTCATTAGAAACTCCAATTTGCTTTACTGCTGAACAAAGGAAATCAGGTTATGTAAAAGTATTGTTGAAAGGCTGAATTCCGGATGCCATTGATTATGTTCGATAGAGTATATGCTTATTGAAACATTTTCCACTAATTCGGCATCATTAGACAATGTGTCCACGCAACACAAATATCTTCACATTGTCGAGAATAACTATCCTTATACGATCTTCGAATAAATACGGAACCTCAAAACACGTTTTATATATATATATATATATATATATATATATATATATATATATATATATATATATATATATATATATATATGTAAGACATTTAGCAGCATCGCTTTTACAAATGAAAATGATATTATCAAAATGATTAAACAGTTGCAGAAGTCATGTTGTTAATAACAAGAGTCATAAAACCTTTTCTGATTTGTCATAAGTTTACATTGTTGGTTTAAAATTAACTTGTTTGCACAATGTCGTAATAAAGCAATTACCTGAGATGGCTGTCCCTGCCAAATTAAAAATCTTATGGGAAGGAAATAGGGCTGTCAACTCTAACTCACTACATTGTTCCTAATTTGATATTAATACCTTGGGTTATACATGATAGTGGGTCAAATATTTCTGGTTTCCCTCAAAATTTACGCCAAGGCGTAGAAATAATATTTCAGTATTTATTCATATACTATACTTACGTAGAAACATATACTATATTTTGGGTACAGTTGAAAGGCAACGGATTCATCAAGAATCTTGATCATCTGAGTAAAGGCAACTAAACGAAAAACCCTATCTAGATGTGAATCGAAGTCTTAGAAGAAATTCAGATCAAGCTTTCCAACAATTTCGGCAACCATATTTAGACGCGAGCAGGGACGCGGCAAACTATCAAATGTTTTGTGTGAGGTAACTTGATAAATGCAGCGAATGAGAGAAAAGTATAACATCAATGAAACTAGTGCAGGGCTTGTGCAAAAACAGGTTTTTTGATGACTGAGCTATGAATTTCCGCGAGTTTTTTCTTAGCAGATTAGAGGTGTGCATCAAAGTAAGGCAAGACAAATGATTGCTTAATATTCGCATAAAAAGGAAATATGTAATGCAAAATGCGAAAATATAGTTTTCAATTGACATTATGAAGAAAAAGTTACCAAATTACTTACATAGCACTGTGTTTCCTATTCGAACGTATTATTTTGAAGTCGACAAACTAGAAGAAGTGTAAGAAGCCATCCAGAACCAAATTTTACGTAATACCAGAAAAAATCTCTCGCGGTTCTGGCCTTGGCATATTTCAAGTCGAACATTTTTCTCCTTAATGGCCTTTCCCGCAAGCTATGAGCGCAGTGTAACGTAACCCAATTCGAACGACACTTATTTTCCTAGAACAACTGAATTAGTGCATTATTATCCAGTAATCTTTCTCAATCTTCAAACTCATTACAAAAAGCTTTGGGCATAAAAACTTTAAATCCACGTATAAAAAATAAATTTTCTATCGAAGCAGTATCATTACAAAAGTAATTCCTTAAAACACACATTTTCTCCAGGCCACTTAAAACTAAATAAATACAAAGAAATGTATAAATATTCATTCGGAGACCACAAGCATTGATTTGATGAACGTATTGGTCAGAATTTTCCACTTTTTCCGTATATATAAAGCGAATTTTAAGGTGTTTTCTTTCTTTTCATCTGAACAGTAGATACGGCTTTTTTCTCTCCCCTCACAAATAGATTTTTTACTATTTTATTTTTGAGTTGAAATAAATAAAGCAATACATTAAGTAACTACCCCAAGAACATCTGTGGCGATAGGAAGCCTCAGCAACCTGAAGCACTGGGATCATTATATTACTCACTGGCCGGAGAGGCGCTGGACTGGTTGTGAGACCCTTTGCGAAACCGGTCTCAGGAGCGGCTGGCTTTACAAGCGGCGCGGCTATATATCGTGGCGGGTCGGTTACCTAACTTACGTTTGGGTCTTGACCAGCAGGAAGATCAGGCTGCAAGATTTTGTTTTGGCGTTTGTGAGGGTAGTTGTACTTCTTTCCAAGAAAAATAATTACCACAATTAAATAAAATGGCAGCTAATGTCAAACGTTGGCGGTTCAATTCAACATAACAGAAAGTATTGAAAAAATGTCGTGGTTATTTGTCCGTCATATTGACTCAGTAAACAAACCGAGCTATTCACGAAAATTAACGTATTCTTGAAATCAGCCGAGAACTGTCCCCTGATTCAACGCGACAGGTGGTAATCACTGCGTCAGAAAGGCGTTGGTTTCGTGGGTCCCCGATACCGGAAGCACGTTATGTATTCAAGACCCTTTATACCGCAAAAATTGGTTTATTGCAAAACTCTCTGTCTGCCCGTCTATGGCCTAAACTTACGCCTAATCAGTTTTGACGATTTTCTCCAAAATTGATATTCCCCATTTAATTTGGCCGAACACACGATCCTGTGAATTTGAAACAGATATATTTCTTTTTTGGGGTACTTTACAAGAAGCGTCAACTACACTTTCAAACGTTTCTCTTAAATGGCTCCAAGTTTCTGGTTTATATTTGTCTCAGATAAAACAAAATATTCTGTGGGGCATATGAAAATGGCACACCGAAAACTTTCTTTAAACCTTCTGAATTCTCGAAAATTGCAAAAGTTTAATTTTTTTCGTCGTGTTTCTGCAACTACAATATTGAAGATAGATTTTTTCTTAAATGAAATCTATTCTTTAAAACTGGTCTACTAACATAGCATGTTCTTTCCCGACCGTATTTTCACGCAAAATAACGCGAAAAGTACTCAAATATTGTACAAGACC
This sequence comes from Gryllus bimaculatus, assembly GCA_017312745.1. Classification (NCBI taxonomy): domain Eukaryota; kingdom Metazoa; phylum Arthropoda; class Insecta; order Orthoptera; family Gryllidae; genus Gryllus; species Gryllus bimaculatus. The sequence goes on along the minus strand of BOPP01000191.1, from coordinate 2,010,499 downwards.
CTATTTCAAATTCTATATTTAAGGAACAGAGTTTATTAAGGGAGAAATCTTTATCTTTTATATTTTAGTTGTAAAAAGACTCCGAATTTTTTTTTCGACTTTTCAATTTTTGGGAATTTTAAAAGTTTTTAATGAAAATGAGACCTACGCCACTCTCTTAAACGTCCTTCACACTATCCAACAACAAAATTTAATAAAAAACGATGGAGCCATTTTTTTAAATATTGAAAATGTCCCAGGGGTTTAATGTAAAGTATCCCCCAAAATTAAAATATCGTTATCAAATTCAAGAGGTTACGACATCAGGTAGATTGATAGGGGAATATCAATTTTGGAGAAAATCGGCTGAACGGTTTAGCCGCTTCTGTGGTTCACAGACGGGTCGACAGACGAACAGACAGGCAGACGTTTTGCTGTAATTCGATTTTTCGATATCAAGGACCCACAAATCGTGTAATCTGGCTGCACCATGTAGTAGATGATTTTAGTCCTAAAGGGTATGGAAGAATAAGGTGGTGAAAAGTGACCCCAAACCAAATAGATCATCGTAGTACTGATATGAAAAAGAATACCAAATGCAGTAAATTCCCAAAAAATCAGCCTCCTATTACAATCGGTTGCAGAGAAACGAGAAACGTGTTTTTCATGTTTTATTTTTTCTCAGCTTCTATTGCATTATCAGTCTGAAAAAAAATTGTAGAGACAATGACAAATAGTTGAATTTGCATGTATTTTTGTCAACCAATTTTGATGTCAAACTCAAAAAGAAAAAAAATTGAAATTGATTTTCAATGCGATAATGTTGGAGTACTGTCTCAGTTTTCCCCCTAGAATGTGTCTTATAACATTCTATAATATATTTTTTTCTAATTAATTTTCTAATTAAACAACTTGGACGATATTGAAAAAACATTAAACCCAATTATTTCAGCTTAAAAATTTGAAATTCGCGTCAAAATGTGACTGAAAAAAAACACGTTTTTATCAATATTTAAGCACAGATTCAATCACGACGTATGAACTCGAAATATGATTGGTGCTACATCGATTATGTACCAAAGTCAATCGGAATCATTTAGGAAAGTGATGGGTAGGCCCTTGGGCATCTGATGAGAATCTTGCCAATGAGCTCCAAATACCATGGCTCTAGCGCATCCGACTTCAGAAAAGGCGAGCTTCAGGCATTAGTTATCTTCATCATTTTAGCGCAAATTTTATATGACAAAATTATCTGAGTTACAAATATTTGAAACAGAAACAAGTAACACTTTTTTTTAATAATTGCCTCTTTTATTTAAATTACACCCTCATCATGTTATTTTCTGTTGTTCACTGTTAAAATTTGTCACTTTATGCCACTTTCAAAATATTTGTCAACACTTCTGGCTCTCCGTGTAACAAGGCGGCCAACATGTACTCGCTTTGAAGCGAAGTGTGTGGTCTCGTGGTTCGTGACGCAAATTGGTGCTGCGCAGAACGAGATAAAATCGGTACACTGGAGGAACCCCCCCCCCCCCATGGGAATATCGGTTGTGAAACGATATTATTTTGAACGTACGGATGGAAGTGGCACCTTGGGATGGTGGAATGTGCCACCGTAGCTGCGATCATTTATTATTTGACATTCGCTCGTTACTGGGTGAAAATTGTTTAACCGTTAGAAATTTTGAGTAGACTCTTTATAAACGAACGCGTGATCCCAGTTATTGAAGAAGACAGTGATGCAATTGTTTATTATTGTCTAATGGTCAATGATTAATAATTCTACAACTAAGTGATTTGATTGATATTATAAACATAAATAGTTAATATATCTAAAACCGAGAAACTTGATTTGTATTAACTACAATACATAAATCTAAACACAGAAGGGGTTTGATAATTATATTTTGATAATATACATAATGTCCACATTAAACAAACATTTGTCAGCAAAAAGTTATAAATCCTTCTGGTAAGTGAGACTGTTCAATAATTTAAATATAATTTGTTTAAAAATTACTGAAAAATAATTATCAAACACATTTTGGCGAGAAATTTCAAATTTTTAAACTGATAAAATTGATTTTTAATATTTTCTTTACTATCGTCCACATTGTTTAAAAATCTGAAAAAATATATGTTATAAAATGTTATAAGACTCATTGTAGGAGCAAAAACTGAGACAGTACTTCAACGTTATCGCGTTGAAGATCAGTTTCAAAACGTAATTTTTTTGTATTCGGCGTCAAAATTGGTTGACAAAAATACCTTCATATTCAACTATTTTCCCGTCTCTGCAATTTTTTACTGCTTGATACATGCAATAGAAGCTGAGAAAAAAAAATAAAACATGAGAAACAGGCTTCACATTGTTTCTCTGCAATCGAATGCCTTAGGAGGTGGATTTTTTGAGGGAATTTAAAACATTTTGTATTTTCTTTTATGAGTACCACGATGATCGATTTGGTTTGGGGGCACTTTACATTCCCTTTCGGCTATACCCTTTAGCAACTTTTTCTTTACCAGCACCATACAATAAGAGTTTTCTGCGGAAAATTCATTGTTTTTTCCCCGCAGCATTTCACAACTTTTTCTCTACTTCGTAGCTAGAAAGTAATTTGATCTTTTAAATAAGGACAAAATCATTAAAATAAGGATACAATTTTAGGAATATATGAAAAGTTTTCGCTTTATTTTCCGTAAAAAATAACCAATATAAACAAATGTTTTTAAAAACACCTCGAAATTTAAAATGTAGATAAGAAAAGAGGAAAATACTCTAATAAAAATGGCACAGGTTCCATTTTCCCCCCAACTCTCTGTATTTTCGAAAATTGCAAAACAAATTAGCATTGCAAGTGTAGAATGTTGACGACAATATATGTTTTCTTAATGAAATATGTTTAAAAAAGTAAATCTTATGTAAGTTATTGTATTTTTTTAAATAATCTAGTAGTTTTCATGTAATTTTTACGTAGAAGTTAAACGTAGAAGCGAAAATGACTCTCTTCTTTCTGGCGGTGATATCTATTTCTTGAATACGCTTATTTAAAACCATTCATTTCATTAAAAGAATTAAATTCAGTACTTAAATTCATGTTATTGAACAGTGCAAATGAATTGAATTAATTAATTTGGACAGTTGATCGAATTATTTCTTAATTCAATATTTATTTAAGTAATGATTATAAATTATTCACATGCCAAAGCGCTTGGCACCGAGCTTCTCATTTTCTCATTAGGGTTCGCGACTTTCAAACTCACTTAAATCGTGATAACCTGCCATTGTCGCAGCAGTAACCGATCTAACAACTGTCCTAGTCTTTGGTTGTCTCACATAGTCATTGTCGACCGGAGTGCCGTAGTCTGATTGGTTCCAGATCTATTTATTTCAATGCATATGGCTGACTGTACGAGTTATTTTGGCTCTTCTGTGTATTTGATGGAGTTGGTAGTCTGGAGTTGGTAAGTACAAAGAAGAAAGTGGTGTCATTTGGATAGTTGCTTCTGCAGCCCCGGGTGAAGGGATTAGGATGATCGTGGGAGGCGGCAGTTGGGGTGGTGGGAGGTGATTGTCGCCTTTTATAGTATCCTAGCATTATGACCGAGGGAATCAAAAAAAAAAAAAAAACCGGTCTAGATAACCGGGCCGGGGATCAAACCCAGACCTCCCGATTGCGAAGTAAGCGCGCTATGCACTGAGCCACTTCGGTCTCAAAGAAGTAAGGACCAACAACTAAATCACCAATCTCTTTTCGATCGATGGTGTTGGAATATCAATTTGTGAAAGAAACATTCAATTCTTATGAATCAACGGTAAAATCTGTTGTTTGTTCCTGTGTCCGTCGTTACAAGACCATGGATTGGTATAGTTGCGCCTTCTATTCCTCATTGTCTCCCCGTTTTCAGTAAGAGCCTCGGCGCCGTGAAGGCCAACATTCCCAAAGGCGGGTGTTGGGTGGAGCTAAAAGAGCTACTAAAAGAAAATATTGTACATTTAATTTCAAATCACAAGTCAGAAAGTATCTCAGTCAGAAAGCTCAAATTACTGTCAAATTTTACATTATTAAAAACTATTTCATCATATTACATCATTAAAAAATATTACATCGTAGTATTCTTGTTTTATGATCTATTCATAATTCCGCACAGTAGGGCGAAAATTGCACATCAACATCGTGAACCGTTTAGAATTTATGATTGATTATTTGGTGTTGGTAAGGTCTGGTAATACGTGTAACTGGTAAAGTCATTAATCCCGTAAACGTATTTCAATTTTCTTCTGTCGGCGGCGATGATGTTCTTCTGGTATATGTGGAGATCCTGCGCCGATCTACATTTCAGCTAGCGGTTTTTCCATCCAGGTATCTCTCAGCAGTGGAGCACCAAACTAGCCGGGAACTCTTAGCTCTTGCCTAGTCTCCCGTCATATGCAGTGGTGTAGTGCGTGTAACCGTGTGTGTAAGTAAGAGGTGATGATAGGACAAGGAATGGGAAAGACAGATTAAACGCGGTCCATGGCCCGTTTTTTTAGGGTTTTGCTCCGGCTTTCGCCTGGTGTTGATTAGAGAAACAACGGAATCCTACCGTTCAGAGCAACCGGCCGCTAGAAGTCTCCTCCAGACAGCGGCTGAACTCCATCGAGCTATCTAGCTAGTTTCGGTAATCGTGCCACCGTCGGGATTTGAACCCTAGGAACTCCTGGTCAGAGACACAGCAGTGATATTGATTGATGCTCCAATTGATGCTCCGAGCCACCTAAGCCAGTTTAAAAGTTATGAGGATCATTGTTGATAGAAACCCTGTATAAACATTACAGAAGTTTCATCTTCTGAATTTGCAGACCTCTTCAGCGTTAAAAAGGCGAAAAAAATTAATGTACCACTGAACACTAAGATGCATTGTATTGAACCTATTTTGTTGGTTTATTTTTCAACTAACTTTCAAATTGCAGTAATTAGGTGGGCTACGTAATTAAAAACTATGTTGTACAGTTCAAATTGTTGTTACTTTTTAAGAAATTTAGTCTAACGCCTGAGTAAAGATTATTCTGTTTGTCCCTCAAGTTAAAAAGTTTGGAGAACCCTGGTTTATATCTTGCTTTGTTAGAGGTCTGCAGATATGTGGAGAGATAATTAGGAGTGATGTAACGTGAACAGTAACCACAAACATCTTCAACGGAAACTCTTAAGATCTTTGAGCTCTAACGTGATGGAGAACAATACAATTTATGTTTTGTTCACAGACATACGAATAGATAAACGAATAGACAAATGTAAGGAAAAAATCAGTTTTACAGTATCAAGAAACGTAAAAAATTGTATTACGGCTATCTTGCATGTAGTACAACAAAATAATATTCTATCTAATGGAGAAATAAAACTAGTGGTATTACGAGAGCACATACGATATCTATCATATTTCTTTAAGCGCCTTTTTATTTACGCGAGGGAAAAAATAAAGAAACAGTTTAGAGCAGTTTTGGGGGAAAATATATACATTTGTTTTCACACAAAGCCCAAGAGCAAAGGCGTCTCAAATTTTCAAAAAAAAAATGTACACGATCTAGTTTTGAGTTCTAAATTTTAGAAAATATTTCATTAAGAAAAAAAATTATTTTCAATATTGTAGCTGCAAAAATACGCAGAAATTTTTTTAACTTTTGCGGTTTTCGCAATTCTGTTCGAATGTGACCTGCTTCATCTTTATGCGCCCTTTTGCTGTCTGAGAATATAAATTAATTTTAAAAAATTGGAACCTTTTAGAGACAATGTTGGTAAGAATTAATGCAAAATGCCTCTTAAAATGAAAATATTCGTTTCAAATTTGCAGGACTGGAGTTCTTTCAGATCGATCAGGGAATACCAAATTCGAAGAAAATTGACGAAACGGTTTAGGTGCAAGTGTTGACCACAGACGGCCAGGCAGATGTTTTGCCGTAAACAAAACAAAGCTCCCTGAAAACGCGGATTCTGACTACACAACGTGTTATAAGAAGAAATTTGCTATATATGAGAAGTTCTGTCCACTTTTTGGCCACAAGCAACATTGTAATACAGTACTTTCCCTTAACTATGTAGTAAGCACGTAGTATGACGAAAAAGTAAAACAACCTTTTCGGTGTAAGCGATCTATAATAGTATTTTTTCAACGAGAATATGGGCACTCTTTTCTGAATCATTGTATTACATTCTTTAGACGGCATGTACGAAAACCGCACACAATGTGTTCTCAAACGCGGGTATTAAAATGTACTTTTTTAAATTATTTTATTTCGTCGCGAATTGGCCTTATCTTATGAAACGATAATTATTATCCTACAATGCGGCTCAACGCTGAACCTAATCCTTCCGCAGCCTAGCATCGCATACTATAAACGGCGGCGTCCGGGCTATACAACCATTTATCTTTTACAAAACATTAGTCTTTTCAAAGAAATGACTTTTTAATTAATAATATACACCAGTTTCTTTTTCTTTGGATTATTTAGTACATAACAAAATTTAAGCAGACAAATACAAAATATCTTATTGTATATTTTTATAGAAAGTATTTTAATAAAAATAATTGCGATTTTGAAAGAAAAACGTAAAAGAAAACTGAAAATTTACAGTTTTCAATGCAATCTCCTCGACATCGAACATTCGATATGCATGTAAAATCCATCCGTGATCCCCGTGGGAGCGCCTATGAATCATTTATGCGCAGCCCGGCCGCCTTGCAGAACGCCTGGTGAGGCGCTGCGCCTCTTTGTGGCTACGGTGCATTGTTTTTTCATTATTTAGGCTATCCCAGCGGGGGAAACGTTCGATTGTCGTTAGCTCAGTTGGTTACGCATAACAGTCTTTCTTTTATTTTATTTTTATTTAAGGTCGCATCAGCATCTAGGTAATTAGCGGCCACTATTGCATTCAACGGTCCGGTAACTGTGAAGAAATGATATGGTGACGATAGGGGGTGAAAGGACGAACACAATATAACCATGCCCGAGGCGGGACTCGTTCCGCGATCCTTCGGTCCGAGATCGTTACGGCACTACCACCTTACGATCTCGTCCATCTGGACTGACGGGCTTTCTTTATTTCTTTTTTTTTCTTTTTCCAAAATATGTCGCAACAAAAAAGTGGCTCAACGATACGCGAGAAACTTCCTCGGCCGCAGCTCGATAACTCTCGAGAGGTTATCAATCCCTTTTCTGATAGAAACGTGTGGATCGCAGATAAAACGGTTGTAAACGGATGTAAGGAAATGATAAGCTGGAGTTCAAACAGCAGAAATACAAGTTATTGTGTAGGACAATTGCATCGCTTATATGCAAGGAACGTGTAACTGTATAATATTACTACTATTGTGTTTAAATATTGAGTATTTATCTTCATCACCTACTGAAATATTTTAGTGATGTGCTAAAAAATGGCAGAGGTGTTACCAGATCTGCGTACCAGTCGGCCTGAAATATAATCGGATTTGTAGACATTTAAATTTGCTCAGCACAGAACATTATATTCTTTTCATAATAAGGATACAGAATCTACTCTTTTTTGAAGCACGGTATCTCTTAAAGGAATTTTTATTGCTTGTAAATTGAGCGTTCTGCTCAATACTTACTAATCATGATAGAAAAATTTCTATTTCAATTTCCGCATTTGAATGTACGCACTGAATACTGCCTTTTACAGGTTTATAGTGTAATTATCGATGTAAGTGATTTTTAGATATTAATTTTTACTTAGTGATTAAGGTGCATATGAATGAAACTTCTGCATTTCGTTACGAATAATAACTTTCAAAACACCAGGATAAGATGCCATCAAATTCCGGTATTTTGATTTTTGTAAATCCTCTTATTTAAGTACGTTTCTAGTAGTTAAACAGAAAAGGAATTGTATACTATGTGATAATTACAAGTTTTTTTTTCAATTGCGTTTACAGGTGGTCAATAATAACGAACAATGGGGAAATGGGAAAATTCTACTATCAAATAAAATGATGAACATTACCTCCGAGCCGATGTTTAATTTAATCATGTTTTTTGAATTATACTGCATTGAAACTATTTTTTGTTCAAATTTTTGGAATCATTTCTTCATTTTTGACAGAATTATTGTAAACAATTTCGTTTTCATTTTTTCTATTTTTAAAAATATTATTACTCAAAGGCTGAATAAATGAGGTGGTAGACAGTTGAATGTGGAGGAGAATTTATTTATACGCACCTAAACAAATTCACCTAAATACGCACCTACACAAATTTTCTCGACTAAAACTGTCGGACAATTCAATTTTTAAATGCGTTAAAACACTATAGTGCGGTTTTTATAACTCTGCCCCTCAACGGTGGCATTGTCACTGTATTTCACCTCTTTCCCGGTCGACCTGCTAGATTTCGCATGATCGCCACTGTATCTAGCACTGCTATAGGTCGCGATCATGCGACATCTAACTCCACTACCGAGAAAGACGCGAAAAACAATGAAATAACGCCACCGTGAAATAGGTCTTTGAGGGGCAGGGCTATAAAACCGCACTTTATTTTCTTCCATGTTTATTTGTGAGGAAAGGAGCCCCTACCTCGAGTTTTCTTCCATGCGGAAGGAAAGATCGGGTGCGTTGCCATTGTTTCGGGTAGTGCTTAGGTATCTGCCGGATCTGCAAATTTATCACACGATACAACAGATTTGAATTCTCATTAAGACAGTGGTCGACTGCGAACTAATTAATTGCAGACATTTCACTGGTGCTGTGTACGCCAGGACTCGACACTTCTGCGGATGCCCACACGCCACGCGACAATTTCCAGTACCCCTTCCTGCTAGTACCTGTCCTCCCTTCTAAGCCCCCCCCCCCGAGAGCTCTTCCAACGTATGTAGTTGTTTAATGAATATAAATGTCTGCCTAAGTTAAGGGATAGCGTAAGACAAGGAAGAGGAAGGAAAGATCGCGAGCGGCTCGGACCCGTTTATTAGGATAGTGTTACGACATTATCCTTGTAGTAATTGGAGAAATCACGAAAAACTAATCGGTAGATCAAACCTGCTGGCCCCTAGATTTCTCTTCCTCGCCTGCTGAATTCGACTTAGGTATTTATCCATCAAACTAGTATCGAAAATCCACCACAATCGGGAATTGAACCCTAGGACCTTCTGGTTTGAGTCGCTGCTCAGACAGCGGCAATGCTGGATTTGAGCAAAGTCAGACGGTCCCAAGAACGGTCTCAGAAAAATATGATAACGTTTACTACATTACTAATTTCCAATGCGATCGGAAATCGAAAGGACACCCTGACGTCTCCGGCTTTTTTAGAAGTGCCTATGGTTTCGTTTGATACCCAGCAACTCGGAAAATACAATAACGTTTTTTATATTATTATTTACAACGCGCTCAGATATTGAAAGAAAACAATGCACCTTCTGTCTATTTGAGAGGTGTTTAAGGTTTCGTTAATACCCAGGACCGCGGAGAAAATCCAAGACCACTGAAACAAATTCGATTTAAACTGAAAAATGAAATTATTTTCATTTTAACCGACGTTGATTGCACAGAGATCTACCACAAACTCTAAACAGACACGCACAAATTCGTTCGCAGCCTATATGTCGACTTAGAGTTAAGTTTTGTATGATTTGGTACGATTTGCTACATTGGTCAAACAAGATATTCAGGTCAGGAAATGGCAATTTACTTCCGCCACATATCGTGTGATGTATCTCACAACAAAGCGCAACAAGTTCACGTTTGTAACCGATTTGGGTTGCGCAGGGCATCATTTATGTCACTGCAGTCCCTCTGACCGAGAGGTCCTAGGTTCGAGTCCCGACGGTGGCAGGATTTGCGACACTAGGTGGATAGCGAGGTCGAGTTCAGCCGCTGTCTGGACAAGAATTCTAGCGGCGGCTGCTCTAATCGGTAGTTTTCCGTGGTTTCTCCGACCAACAGCAGGCGAATGCCGCAGTAGTACTCTAACAACGGGGTCACGGACTGCGCGCGACCTTTCCTTCCCCTTCCTTGTCCTACACTTAGATCTTACACACACTTACTTACATGGCACTTCACTACCACATATGCCGGATGGGGGGGGGCTAGGGCTGTGCCTTGCTTGGAGATATGTGGTTGGGGAAATCTCCACTAGCTGACGTGTCAATCGGCGCCGAACCTCGCCATCCAGCGGGGGAAGATCACATGTAGCTCTCACGATAAAACTTGCACTACGTTCACGGAATTAACGAAGATAGTTGACGCACCCGGTAACATCGATAAATAAATCAGTTCATATTTGCGCCAAGAGCACGGGAAAATCCAGAACAATTCGTTGTACGATTTTGATTTACCTGATAAGAATGTATATCGAACATATTACGAGTAGAATCAGAATTTTGTCCTCATATCGATTCATGACCCTTTCTTATTTAATGAGGAGGAAATGAATGTATCAAAAACGCTATTGTCTACCTGGTACAAACTGATTTAATATAACTAATTAAATTGGACGTATTAAGTAAGATTGTGGCTCTGAAGTTCAACGAACGCCTTTTACTGAGGCGTTACTGAGGCGGTGCAGATCCAACGAGGTGACGTCTCTGCGTCGTAGGTACATCAGATTGAGCCGGGCATTTATGATATTTACTTTCTCGTCCATTTCTTGTTTACGTCATTTTAACTTCTCGGCTACTACGTACTCACGTAGTAAAGACAAAGTATTCAAATGCTGCAACGGAAAGTGGGGATGTTTCGTCAGAAAAACTTGTATTGTATGGTCCTGGTATCAAAAATATGGATAAATCGTGTTCCATTGTGTAGTACTTCCTGTAGCGCGTGTAATCAGAATCCAAGTTTTGTGGATCCGTCTTTCATTTAAGGCAAAACGTCTGTCTGGTTGCTCTGTGCTGCCATAGCGCCTAAACCTTTAAGACGATTTTCTCCAAAATTGATATTCCCCGATCGATTTGTGAACTAGAAGTATTATTTCGGATTTCGACGCTTTTGTTATAATAATAATAATTATTATTATTATTATTATTATTGTTATTATTATTATTATAGTTGTTGTTATTATTATTATTATAGTTGTTGTTATTATTATTATAGTTGTTATTACTGCATATTCTCGAAGACATGAGGCATCCCAAACGGTCACCCTAAAAACTTTTTATAAGCTACATTCACCATGACGGATACTCAAATATTGATGAGACCAGCTGGCCAAACATACAGTCAAAATTCGAGGTTATTTAAACTCTTTGAAAAATCACCAAGAACAAAAATACTAAGCTGATCCGTTGGCCGAGATCGCTAAGAAAATAGTGCCGCAGCGATCTTGGACTGAAGGATCACGGGTTCGAGTCCCGCCTAGGGCATGGTTATATTGTGTTCGTCCTTTCACCCCCTATCATCATCCTATCGTGTCATCCTCACAGTTACCATACCGTTACAAGCAATAGTGGTCGCTAATGACCTAGAAGTTGATGCGACCGTAAATAACAAAAAACAAAAAAAGTTCCGCCAGTCAAATGAACGTTTAGGCGGTGTAGGCAAGGGATGAAGGCGGTGGGCGCAGGCCGAGTGCAATGTTAGATCAACCAAGACTTTTGATACCTCACGGAAGTGCGAAAATAGCTTTCCGAGTTGTTGTCCGAACTCTGGAGAATAAATCAGACGTGTTATTTGTGTGTACACACTCCCTTTAACGAATGAGTTAACAGAACACACCCCATCGTATCGACCTACCGTTGTATGTATATTTCATGTCTCTCTTTATACATTAAAAAATATGTTTGTAGGGTTCTCAAAGTTTCGTGTTAGTACCAAAATTCCGCTAAATCGTAAGGATATGGGAGATACCTGTTATATTATGGTGAGTAAACGCGACCGTAAATTAGGGACTGATATATTAGAGTATTGCCTCGCTTCCGAAAAATTGGTTGAGAATAAATTCTAATGGAATTGGAAACTATTGTAACTATAGTTTTGTACACGCAGGAAAAATGCAGCTCTAACGGTTGACAAAGAGGTCATTTATTGGACGTGACATTATGCCTCAAGTTTGATTATTTTCTGCTAATATGATGTAAACAACAGATTCATGGAGATTCAGTCATCTCTAGATGTCCAGTGTCCAAAACTATTTCATTTTTGTGATAGACGCTTAATCTGTCATCAGTAGCTTCTTGTCGACTAAAATTATACAATTCCATAGATAACGATGTCTTGCGGAACTAATAAACAAGAAAACTGTCAGAAGGAAAATTACACAATTTTAAAAATTTTTAGTCAAAGACTGTTCTTAGACAATTCTTACCATGATGATACCTCAAAAATACATGTTTGAAACTTGCGTTGCTTTACAAAGACGTGTACAATTTGATCTATTATACAGTACAATTTGTTAACTTGAGGTTTGGTAATAACACATTCACAAACTTTGTATATTTTTCATTACTGAATTGTACAAAACAAACGATTTAGTACGCTACTATACTTCATAAACTTACATTCAAGTAATAAGAAGAGATAAAAATCGTTCATTTAAATTCAATGTGGTTAATATCTTACACCCGAGTTCGCAATGAAAATCTCAACAAAATGACCTTTACTCTTGGGATCTACTTTTGATTATCCAACGAGGGATAGTGTATTCTATGCTGAAATAAAATACTAGAAAAATGTTACAATACAACAACAATAATAATAATAATAATAATAATAATAATAATAATAATAATAATACATTATTTCTTTTAAAGTACCTAATAACATCAATGAACACACAAAGAAAGTAGAATTTTAAGAATTAAATTCATTTTTAATTAAAACAAGCCCAAACTATTTACTCGTAATTTTTCGCGAAACAACACAACTCAAATTCGTCCAGTTCAGATTCTCGTTTACGTAGAAATGAAGCTAACACGAGGATCGTGAAAAACCACCAATGAGTCAGAGGTGGAGCGATACAAAGAAATGGAGGAATTGATAATTATATAACAGCGCGTGTCACTATGATTTACCCACTTAAATCACGGGAAGATCAGAGGCTGTAACCGAATGTGCTCACCATTTCTTAGGAGCCTCAACTCATTTCCAAAAAATCCTTTGTATTGGACTTCTACTGTGTCTTAAATCGTGTGAACACTCTCGACTTCAAGCGACATCAGATATTACAAAAGTTGGTTTCCAAACTGAAGGCGATTACGTGATGGGGGCCAAAGTAATAATTGCAAGCACAGAACTACAAGGCCAGTATTTTTTCAAATGCAATTGATAGTGTTAGTTTACGCTACCGCAATCCCGAAACGAATTTAAGCCACAATTTGAACCTACAAGAGACCTGCTCACGGCGTTACAGTCAAGATAGTATTAACACTCATTACTTCTTCAATGTTATGCTTAACTCCTCAGTACAGAGCGACGAACGTGGAACGGACCAACGTGCGAAAACGGCAGCACTGCAACTAATATCTGCACTTGCAGACAGGGAGGGGAAATGAACCAAGGAAACGTTCCAAGGCCACGTGACGACAGAGGCCCAGCGCCTCCCCGCCGCGCGGCCCACACGGCTCCGAGGCCTTGCGGCGCCGAGCTCGCTCTGTCGGCCAGTAAGCCAGTCGCCCCGGTGCGCGTGTGAGCAGTGCGGGGGTCATCCACAGCGGGCACTATGGGGCCTTCCTCCGCGCTCGTATTCTTTGTCAATGGAAAGAAGGTATGTGAGATCCTGGGTTTGAGTGATCAGTGTGTCAGTCGTCGGGAGTATTACTCGGCGACCTTGCTTGTACGAAAATACTTACATTTATTTAGTTTAATCTTGATCTGTGTGACCAGGGGTGCGTTAATACATAAGCAGACTATGCACGTGCTTAGGGCCCCCTCTGGGGGTCCTCTAGGGGTCCCAATAATATATTTAAACAAATGTATCGGACATTGTATATGCGTTCGTAATATAAAGAAATATTTTAATATTAAATATTTAAATTGTAAAGATTATAGTTTATTTTCATATAGTATCAATTTTGATTACTTATGCGTAGTACTTCAATATTATTAGGGGGCCTGTAGTTTAATCGTGCTTATTGCCCCTTGACATAGTAAGCCGGTTCTCCATGTTATAAATTTACAAAAATTTGTTGTATGATGTATGTATTTATGAACAAGATATTGAGAGACCCTCAGCATTAGCGCTGTGTGTACTGAATATACGTAATCAAAATGAAGATACAACTATGTTTTTTTAAATAAAAAAGAAGTATTTGTAATATAATAAATCTACACATCTATGAACTAAAAAAAATTGAAAATAATAATTAATTCACAATATCTTTGATGTTCATTTGTGTGAGGCAAACACTTTGATTAAGTCATCACAACTTGCCTGGCTCAAAACATCACATGCGTAATACAGATAAGTGTTAATCTTATCTTTACTGTAGCATGTCAGTCCTTAAAGGAATTTTTATTCGTTTCAATTGACAAAATTAATTTTTTATTGGGCAATTAGAAATCAAGATTTGCTAAACATCAATTACAATGTCCGTGTTCGGAAGTAAGGTCTAAATTATGCCTTTTACAAACTCTGGAATGCAAATAATATTTTCATTTTCACCTGATTGTGAATGCATGAATAGTTATGAACGCAATAAAACCACTTCAGTTCGTCACGTATATTGATGTTCAAACCATCACGATCCGATGCCACTAGATATTTTGACTTTCGTAAATCCTGTTCTATACGATAATTTATGCCAGTTAAAAAGGAGAATATGTTGGATACCGCGTTTTTAATTGCATTTCATTTTTTCTCTTCACTTGAGCTTGTAGGTTGTCAATGATAAAGAAACACGTCCAATGATTAGGGATAAAACCAGATGAGATGTTGAATATTCCTTTTTTTAATTTAAAAAGGTCCTGATAACTGTACTGCTTTGAATTGTTTGTCAAACATTTAGAATCTTTTCCTCGTTTTTACCAGAATTATAGTCAAAAATAAGATTTTCAGTTTTTCTAATATTTTTTATAGAGACATCAACAATTTTCTTAATTCAAATTGACGTGAAATTAATTTAAAAATGTTAAAATACTATTCACTTTTTCTATTGTTTATTCCTGAGACGAAAGGTACATACTATGATCGTCAGTCTACTACTACGCAGAATCGGCTTTGATCTGACGGATTTTCTATATCGTCCACTGATGGAGGAGTGGAAATTATGTTCTGAAATATGCCTGATGCACTGAATTGAAAAAAAAATACAATTTTGGCAATTTCTCGACACCTTTCTCAGTTGCCCATCTTTCTCCTTAACTACTTTCCGTTTTAGTGCTCCACTTAAATATTTTCATGTTTAGTCTGAGAACAATAAAGATTTTGTAAATACGATGAAAAAATAAGCATTAGAATGACTCATGGATATAATAAGTAAGAAAATCTATTTCAATATTTTTATCTGCTCACTTTTATTTGCTGTGTTCTTTTGCGCTCGAAGTAGATTACATGACTCATTATTGTATTCGATTAAGTAATGGATGCCTAGCAACAACAACTTGGTAAACAATGTGGTACACCCATTCCATTTCTTCTTTACTCCTCGACAATCACGAAGCGAGGGAGACTTGAAGGGGTTGAGTCCTCTTTCCTAGAAACTGTGGGTTGTGAATCCCTTGGCAAATTGCTGAAACTACTTTGGATGAAAGTAATATAAGACGTCGATCGATTGACTTATTAGTGATTTCGGGCGCGTCAACGCCTAGTTCATTAGTGCCGTAATTGTATTGCTTGTTTTCATCGCGGGAAGTGGAGGTGATTAATCGCCTCTGGAAGGCGTGAACGGCGACGATCTATACGTCGACTAGCAGGTTTCCCCCTCCCCCAGGTATCTCCCACCAAAGAGGCAACGCTCCAGCCGGGACAAGCTCTAAGCTCCTGACCGGTCTCCCGGCATGTGTGGTAGTGTAGTCCATGTAATGAGTGTGTAAGTAAGGGGCGAGGAGAGGACAAGGAGCATAAAGGAAAGATCGCCCGTGGTCCCTGGCCCGTCAGGGAACTGCTCCGGCATTCGCGTGGTGTTCATCGAAGAAACCACGGAAAACTACTGATCAGTGCATCCTGCCGCTAGAATTCTCCTCCAGACAGCTAAACTCGACCTAGCTATCTAGCAAGTGTTCAAAATCCTTCCACCCTCGGGATTCGAACCCTAGAACCTCCCGGTCTGTGGAACAGCACTGACATTAATTGATGCCCTGGGTCTCATAAACCGTCAACGTATTTTGTAATATTTCATTATCATTCTATTTTATTAAAAATATTTTTAATATAATTATTGCTGACATTATTATTACTTTTAATATCATTATTATTTTGCCTCGCTTTGTTCAGCGATTAGCTGGCATGGAACATCAACTGACCAACTAATTCTCAGGACTCGTGTGGGAGCGTGTCTTGTATCCTGTTTCTCTCCGTCCCAACGTCGGTACTGGAATGGTTGACATTACAAGCGTTGGCAATTAGTTGTCATTGACAGCTTCTGATTTGATGACGCTCAGTATCCAGTAAAACAGATGTTGAATGACAACGTGGGGCGAGGGAGAGCGTTCGCCTTTAATGATTTTGGACGAAGCTATTTTTTCGGAAGGATCACAAATTATAGTTGACATTTTAATCTGAAAGAGTTCTGGGGTGGGTAAGGTATCAAAAACACATGAAACATCCATGATAATTTCAATTTTATGTAACATTTTTTTAAATCTTAAAATAACACAATGTCAGCGTTACACATTTTTCCAGAGTCGTACACATGATCTGTTTGCACACAAATATTGTTCATAGTATTGTAAAAATCTATGCGAAATGGCCGTGGGGTGACTACTGGGGAGAAGTGTTGCCGACCTCTTAATCGCAGCGCAGCTGGGATTGCGCTGCGCTTCTCAGGCCCCTAACACAGCGGAGTTATCTTTGCACAGACTTGAGATGATAGCGCCAGTGACATGGGCCGCCAGTAATGTCGAAATATTTCAAATTGCGGAGTGGGACTTTTCAGGTGTGTGTGTGTGTGTGTGTGTGTGTGTGTGTGTATGTGTATGTGTATGTGTATGGGTGAGTGTGTGAGAGACAGAATGTGTGAGTGTGACAGTTAGAGAAAGTGAGGGAGTGAGTGAGAGGGCGTGAGAGTGAGTGAGACGGTGAGAGAGTGAGTGAGAGGGTGAGAGAGTGAGAGTGAGAGGGATTTAAGATGGAGAGGGAGAGGAGGAGGGGGAGAGGAAGTGTGAGTGTGCGTGTGTGTGTATGAGAGAAAGTGAGGGAGAAAGAGAGAAAGAGAGAGAAAGAGAGAAAGAGAGAAAGAGAAAGAAAGAGAGAAAAAGAAAGAGAAAGAGAGAGAGAGTGAGAGTGTGTGCGAGGGGGGTGTCAAACGCGTGGGGGTCACAAGAAAAATGTCGAATACGCTTCCGAAGCTATTGCTATAGAGTAGTTCTTGTAGCAGTTCTGAATAGTTACTTCACAGTTTTGAAGGTCCACACAGGAATGCATTGAATATAAATAAATTCAGAGACTCTAAGAGGTGCAAAATGAACTCTAAGAGATAAACTATAATATGTCGTTTAGAGTATTTTTTATCGGAATTTTGAATAGTCCGCGGAAAGATCCACACTCGAAGGCATTGTATGTAAATAATTTCAGAAAATTAATCACAATTCTTAGGGGTTATGTTATGGAAAATTATGTTATGTATATATGAAAATAGTGGTTCTACCAGAGCACATACTTTCATGTATTAATTGTAATGTTTACGTAATAGTGTACTATTGCAACAATTATCCCATTTACCCTTCACCCATGAGGCAAGGACATGGATATGCTGTTGCGCAGCCTCTCCGTCTTTAGCCTACGACCTTAATGCGCCAGATTGCGTCACAACATAAGCGTAATTTTGAATGCAGTCATACAGCAAATTACGTTCACCTTATTACATATCATTGAACAGTTATAAGAGGCATTTTTTAAAAAAAAATATTGATTTTTGAAAGTGTTCTCTTTGTCAAAAACATCTATTGTTCCCATTTAAGTATTTCGTTTGATGTCAATCAAGAAATTCAGATAATATGCTTCACCTTTACTGTGTAATAATAGAGAACGAAAAATAAGTTATTCCTGAAGTGACACGTAAACATTTATAATGACATATTACTTTCGTCCTCGTTACTTTTTAAAAGATGTTTATTTTCGTAATAAATTATTCTTTAATTTTTTTGATTATTTTCAAGAAGAAAGGGGGGAGGTAATTGATATTCTGTTGCAAAACGGAAGCGGTCGTTGATACTTTCTTGGAATTTTCAGATGCCTTCATACTGTAGAAAAGAATATTACGTCATCATTACTTAAACAACTCGAGAATAGAGTACTAATAATTTTTCATCTCCGTTATAATTTATTTTGTTCTATGTGAAATACAATCTAGAATTTGTATATATTTCGTGAACTAGTTTGCGCGGTTTTACATCTCATCAACTACTTATACTACACCATTTCAACAATACCAATGCCATCAACCAAAACAACAACACCATAACAACAACAACAGCAACAAACAAGAACGATATTTGCTGATAGATAAAAAGACACAGACATTAGAATTCAACTTAAATTTTGTATTTTTACTATCTTTTAAAACTAAAGAGTTTTTCAATTTGCTACTCATGAGATGTTTCAGGAGACGAAAGTACGGGCAATTGTAATTGTTAATGTTTTCTCAGAAAAGAATGCCAGTACGTGAAATCTCTCTTATTTGCTGTACTGTTTTCATTTGGTTCATGTGTGAATTTTGTGAGGGATATTCCCTTCTGAAAAGGAAGCAGTGTCTGATTATTTGTTATTATTTCCCTCATTCTGTTGATGAGGTTGTCTATTTGTACTACATACTATTTGGTTGAATGATATTAATACCTTATTAATTTAATTATTTTTTAAATATTAATTTAAGACTTCAAACCAGTTGTTCACAATCTTCAACATGTGTGTTGTCTCTAACCAGTTATTCAAACTCTGGAAATTTGCAGTCATTCACTTACATTTACATAGAGTTTAGAAATTATTTCAAACTAACTTAAAAATATTAGAAGGATCTGAAAAAACATAAATTTAGCATTTTTTTTTCAACTGGATGATCAAAGTGACAACTAAGTTAACTCCAAATCATTCACAGTCCTACATTTTTTATACCATGTTACTAGTAATGAAATATTAGTGTCTTCCCTGCTGAATACAGTTTGGTCACAGCTTCAAATATAAATTTCCTTTGTTACTTGACAATTAAAATTGTAAAAATCCGATTGTCTTTAACGTTTAAAAGACATGTCGTAATTACTTGTCAGGCAGTATGGGTACCTTATTTACAACAATTTGACAACAATTTCTTTTGTTTGAAGTATTTACTTCATCAAATGACGTGGGGCATTGAAATGGATCCATTACCTCCATGCTGCATGCACCGCATTGCAGAGTTTTTGTGGGAACTATCCTAAAATACAGCGAGGTTTCGTTGCAGTTAATAATGTCCATCTTGTTGTACTCAGATTGATCTCCAGAGTTCTTTCAGCTACTTACCTGCTGCATTGTGATCACTGTCCTTCGCTTCTCCACATCCAGTCTTGCAAGACATTTGATATCTCTCTGGGAGAGACGGCTCAGGGCATCAAGTTATGTCACTGCAGTCTCTCTGACTGAGAGGTCCTAGGTACGAGTCCCGAGTGTGGCAGAATTTACGACACTAACTTGTGAGCTAGGTCGAATTCAGTCGCTGGCTGAAGGGGAATTCTAGCGTTCGGCTACTCCGATCGGTAGTTTTCCGTGATTTATCCGATCAAAACCAAGCAAATGCCGGAGCAGTACCCAACCAAACGGGCCACGGACCGCGTGCGATCTTCCCTACCGTTTTCTTGTCATATCCTCTCGCCTTACACACACTAACACACACTACACAAGCACACACGCCGGGAGACCGGTCGGGAACTTGGAGTTTGTCCCGGCTGGGGCAATGCCACGCTGGCGAGAGAACCTGGTTTGGGAAAACCCAACTAGCTGACAGCGGTAGGTCTGCGCCGGATCTCGCCATACAGCCAGGGGAAAATCACCGCCCTCTCCCGCGCCAAAACATGCACTACACTTGCGGGAGTAATGTCCCTAATAGTTGACGTGCCCGGAATCACTAAAAACAATCAAACAACTGATGATTACGATTCCATCTATCCGTTTGATGCATTAAAATCACTCTTTACTAACTTCAACAACTGCTATTGCAATAGCCTTGGCTTGTAAAACTGGCCCTGAAATCGGCAGTTCTTTGTCCGCCTTGCGACGAACCATTCACATGTGACTATGGTTCGTTAACACTTTAGTTCCCATTGATAGCCCTTCATTTGAAAAGTGAAGAGTTTCCATTTGTCCAGAATACATTTTTTTCTCTTAAAACATTGTATATACAAACTTGTGTCTTTTTTATTACAAACTAGCGGACCCGACAGACTTCGTCCTGTCAAAAAGATTTGTAATGTGACAGTTTTTTGTTCCTACAT
>BOPP01000191.1:1964882-1978447 GCA_017312745.1 Gryllus bimaculatus | reverse complement strand
AATTATGTTTAATGCATTTGTGGATGCAAAAGTTGAAATTTTGAAAATGTTTGTTTTTCTAAATTTTCTTTATAAGTGAACTTTGCTTGTCTCTCCGTCTGTCTTTTTCCATCCGTCTGTCCGTCCGACTGTCCGTCCGACTGTGCGTCCCACTGTGCGTCCGACTATCCGTCCGTGTCTACGTCCGTCTGTGTGTCCGTCTGTGACGAGCGTTAGTGGCTAAATCATACATCAAAATTGATACATGCCTATCGATCTACAAGGGGATTCAAAACCTTTGGATTTTAAGCGTATCTTTTCTGTTCTTTAATTTACTATTCATATTTAAAATGAAGTTCCTAGAATATTTTCAATATTTTCTCATAAATTACTTCCAATTTTTTATTGATTTATGCTGAACAATGTATGCTTGTAAAATTGGCAGAGGTTCGGTTTTGAAAAAAGTTTCGAAAATGGCAAAATCAGTTTTTTTAAACAAAATATATGAATGCAACATGTAAATTACACACTTTGTTTTAAATGTCCTTACTTTTTTTTTGTTGCAGATTGTTGATGAAAATGTCGATCCTGAATGGACACTTCTTTATTATCTTCGGAACAAATGTATCCTTTAAAGTTGAAAAATAGTGGCATGGTTTGACATGGCAATGAAATGTAAGTTACTGCAATTGAACTTGGGAATATTAACGAAATTATATATTGTTCGATAAAAATGCCTGCAATGCGGATATTCTATGAAGAAATAAAACACACCACAATTAAAGAATAGAGTAAGTAACTCGACTTGTTTTCCAAATATTTTTTTATCTTAATCAACTATTTAAACGGGAGATTAGTGAATTCTATCTTTAGGGTAAAATTTAAGTAATTTTATTCAAATCCTCGTCACCCTCTCCCGTTGCTCCGCGTGAGCCGCTCCGCCGCGCACCGCCGCCGGCCGCCCTGCCCCGTTGCGCCACCACGGATACCGGCGTGCTTCGTCCTGCGCACGTTTTCTTGAGTTCCAGAATCTCTTTCTATCATTTTAACTATAAATAGTTAAAAGATGAGTAAAATTTTAAAATAAATAAATAAATATAAATTTTAAACAAGCAAAAGATTAGCAATATTTGAAAAAATAGACACATTTCGTTCCCGAGTAATAGAAAAATTATTTGCATCGATAAATGAATTGCAAGTATATTTTTC
The DNA here is from genome assembly GCA_017312745.1 of Gryllus bimaculatus. Taxonomy (NCBI): domain Eukaryota; kingdom Metazoa; phylum Arthropoda; class Insecta; order Orthoptera; family Gryllidae; genus Gryllus; species Gryllus bimaculatus. The sequence goes on along the minus strand of BOPP01000191.1, from coordinate 1,977,259 downwards.
TTCATTGCTAACAAAATAGTAACTCACCTTTACCTCTACTCCTACGATTACAAGCAAAAGAAGAGTTCAACAAAACGTGCGCATAGTAAAGCTACATTCACGTCCAGAAGCAAAACAAGGGGCCATCTCAGCATTTGGTCAATGGATCAGGGAAACTCAACCAAAACCTGATCATGATGGGGGTCATTGACCCCGAAGTTAAAGTACATTATTTGTTACATACATATTAAGTCTTTTTAAAAAAAGATACAATACAAATGTAATACAAATGAAAATTTCCTTCGTTAACTATTAATTTGCTATTACAAAACCAATTTGAAACTTCTAAAATCGTACTATTCATTATTTCTTTTTTGCAAAGAACATTCGTGTCATTGGCAAACAGAACCGTTCTTCCGTTTTTAATAGACGGGGGCATATCGTTTACGTATAACAGAAAGAGGATACGACCTAAGATATTCAGACTCCATATTCAATTGGTAAAGAATTGGAAAGATAAGTAAATAATATCCTTTCGTACGGTATTTCTACTCTTTGAGATCATGACCGTTTATAACCCAGTGAAGTCAACATTATTCCATATTGTTCCAGGAGTATCATAGGCAATGCGGTGTCGCTTCTAATTTTGAAAATAATTTTTATTTAGAGAAAATTCTACATTTATTGTGAGTTGCCATCCCGCAGGCGGTAATGTCGCAGTGATCATTCTCGTTCCTGGACGACGGTTCGAATTCTTAACACTAGATTGCACACCTTTTATGAACTTTTCCTTAAAGAAATATGTATTACAATAATTCATACACTAGTTTACCAAACTTATGACTAATTTGTTTATTTTCATATCAAGTATTGTACACACCTACAAAAAGGTATCAAGGAGGCATCTCATCCCGTTTAAAGAGTTATACGAGTAAAACTAACATTGCTAGTTAAACTGAAGGAACAAACTCCGATTAAAAATGTTTTCTAATCCATTTAACGTTATTCTAAAAGGGCAAATGGTAGGAGTTTGATGTGCATGTATGATAATGAAATTGAATGATCTTGATGCATTTTATTTGAGGCAAAATTGCATTTGCTGCAACTCCTCAATTTTATCTAATGTGAAAAATAGTCTCCCAAAGAGAGGCGACTCATTAAACAATCTCGAGGTAGGTGCTCTTACAAAGCAGTAGCAGAAGGTTTTGGGCAGTAGGAAAGGAAATCTTACTGATCCATTCGAAGGCGCAAATAACTCCGAATCACTCACACAAGACGAGAGAGAAAATACAAAGGAAAACAACGCAAAGTTTACTTATAACTTAAACAGTACTAAATAAAAGCCCCTGACACATTCATTTAACTCATGAGATAAGGGGATGTTTGTCAAAAGGATTGTTTCCTCCGATCCGGACACAACTCGTAGTTACTTGCAATGTGTCTACGGATTGGGTCTAGAATTTTGCTACAACAAAACTCATTTTAATCTTGATATCGTTAATGAAGATTGGAAACGGTAAGTAATTTCAAATGAGCAGCATTTCATCGACATCAGTTGGAAATAATATTTATGAATTATGAAGAAATATAAAATAAACGAAATTAATTTTACAAACAAAAGTTTGCACGAAAAATAAACAAAACGTAATAAGTAAAAGTACGGACTAAAAAATAATAGACTAAAATTATTTAAACAATAATAACCTGACAACGAAAAACACGACAAGTTATAAAATTTTATTACATTTCCTACACGAAAATAAACTGAAATAAAAGCTGCAATATGTATCTCAACATAGTTGTGTTGAAGAGATTTTCCAAATACTGTTCAAATACAATGTAAATAGTCCTTTGAAATAATACCTTCAGTTCTGGAGGAAAAATTGGTTCTTGTGTAGGATCATATGGAGTGAATTCTCCGGGAGTAAACAATGCCTCTTCTTCGTTTTCAGCAGGGCGATTCTTGCAGCAGTTGCTTCCAAGAGAACATGTAGTGCCATTTGGAGTGCCGTTAGAGATTCGACTTTGTTCCCAATCCTCAGTAAATGTACCAAAACCTTCAATAATAGCACGGTATCCTGTACATCTGCAAAGATTTCCTGGAACAAAACAGTCACATTCAAAATCCTGGTACACAACTGTTCCTTATAGTTCCCTCAGAACAAAGGAGAGAACACTCATTAAAATTCTAGGAATAATAAAAGAATTGATTTTATTACCTTGAAGAGAGACCTCCAAGTCTTTCATTTTGGGTTTTGAAGAATTTCTGAGTAGCGTATACACTGACATTACAATTCCTGGTGTACAAAAGCCACATTGCGAGCCATGGGATTTCGCTATCCGCTCCTGGACAGGATGTAATTTTGTTTTCGTGCTTCCGATTCCTTCAACAGTGGTGACTGCTAATCCATGTAGAGAACATACTGGAGCCAGGCAAGCATTCACAGCTAGATGACTTCCTATGTTAAGATATATTTTCAAATGCATTGAATACATGCACAAATTATTACAAGATTAATGAAAACGCAACAACACGATTTTCTCCAAAATTGATATTTTACAGAAAACTTTAAATGCGACTGTTATTAGTTCAATACTTTGTATTAATTTATTCGGTCCCTTGTTATATCTGAACAGTCATTTATAACCTGCAGCATTCATCAATACATAAAGATTAACAACTTTCACATTTCATGAAAATAATTTACTGAAAGGCTCTCCCAATCCAAAATACAGAAAAATATAAAATTTCATAACATGAATTCCAAATATGTACGTTTGTTCCCTTGTTTGTACATTTGTACAATTTTTAGTCATTTTTTTCTCAAAAACGGCTCCACATTTTCCTTGACTTTTTTCTCGGTAATAGCAAAAGAGGATAAATAGTGTGTGCTGGTCCCATTTTAAGTCAATTATGTATTTTTGAAAACATTAATATTGCATAAGTACAATAGTGAAGAGAAAAATGTTTGTCTTAAATGAAACCTGTTCTAAAAAGCAGATATTTAAAAAGATTATGTACAACTTCTTGAAGGAAAAAACGAGTAGTATTGGGGTTATTGCTGCCTCAAATTAATACAATTTATAAAAACATTTTCCCAAAAAGAGCTCCAAATCTTTTTCTTTAAATTTATTACAGGCATGGAGCAAAGAACGCTAGACAATGGCGCAGGTCTCATTTCTCTAAGTTAGAAATAATAGGAGAGGTCATTAGTTTTTAAGCATCGACAAAAGTGAGTAGGTCCAAGGGACTGCATAGTGTAATGTGTAATGGTAAAGCGCATGGCGAGTAACTCTATGGATCGGAATTAGACTCTCGGAGCGGAGACATTTGATGCTTGGGCACATTTTAGAGGTTAATGTTATACAATAGTATAAAATTTCGTATCTGTTACAAATTATGTCAGAAATTGGGCTACAATAGCACTACTAGTTTTATTTAGGAAAAACATTGGGAGACACTATTTGCAGGTTCTTTAAAAAATCTAAATGGAAGGGCTTCATGTTAAGTTCGCCCGAAAATTAATAAAAGTCAAGTTTCAATTCGGAATGCCATGACATCAGCTGGTTTACCTGGGAATATCAATATTGGTGAAAATCCAGCGTCATGTTTAAGCGCTAGTGTTGCTTCCAAAGAGACGGGCAGATGTTTTGAGAGAAAACAACTTTTCGGTATCTGGGTCTCACAAAAATATATTTTGAGTTTGATTACTATGTATGTTAAAATATAATGCATTTCGCACAGGAGAAAGGAATGAATCGGGGGCCCAAGACACTATTTTTTCTGTCAAAATATAGACAGGATTTCCTGCGATATGCGATAACTTTCTCTGTTTGTAGAATATAAGAAAGTAAAAAATAAGTTGTGCAACATACCACCTGATTTGGATAATTGTACCCCGTGCTGCCGAAAATTGAAATTCAAACATTGATAGCTAAAACTTGTGACATTTAAATTTGGGGTCATGAGATTTTAGGCCAATACACAAGGCAGAAAATTTTGGATGTAACATGGGGTGACCATTTAAATCCGTCTCCTCAATTCTATTCCGTTTTTAAGAAAGGAATTAGAGAATAGACACAAACATTTATTTGTATACGTATGGGCAGAACACAATTTGATGATCTTGATATCTTTCAAAAAACACCTCCAAATATACTTAAGTAATATTAAATTCATCAAAAGGATACACTACAGTATTGGTTTGGCGAATTATTCGCGACACCATTACAGTGCATGCTCCACAGCCACCCTCCGCACATCCCAATTTCGTACCACAGAGACGTACTAATTCAGGTCAAGGAAAATAAACTCTTTTATTCTTACAAATAATACGACACTTATGTACACATACATACATACATACATGCATACATTCGCACACCTATGGACATAGAACATCAATAATAGTTTGTGATAAGTACACCAAAAGACCATTCACATTACAGAAAAGAATAACTTACTAATACGAACTGAATATCATATTTGTTTTATATTTTTTTTAAGGTCGCATCAACTACTAGGTCATTAGCGACCACTATTGCTTGTAACGGTATGGTAACTGTGGGTTGACACGATAACGATGATGATGATGATAGAGGGTGAAAGGACGAAACACAATACAACCATGCCCGAGGCGGGACTCGAACCCGCGATCCTTCGGTCCGAGTTCGCTACGGCACTACTGCCTTCGCGATCTCTGCCACCGGATCGGCTGTTTTATAATTGTTATGAAAAAATGAATGATTTTTCTTTTCTCAAAACAGTCCATCTGCAAGAAGATTGAAGCACAGGTTTACTAAAAATTATTAAACGTGTATATTCAGTTTTCAATAATTGGAGATCTCTTAAGTTACACAATAATAGTTATTGTACATATGTTATTGCACAATTAGTTCAATACAATTTTAAATATAAGCACAGGAAAGGGTACCTGAATGATACATTAAGTAAATTACACTACCAGGAAATAAAAAATGGAAACCGTGAAAGAAGAGAATGAGGACGCCCATTTTGCAGAAGACAAGCTAGACGGCAGGACAGGTGACCGTACGCATATAGCTGGGGCAGCCTGACCAGTTCTGGAACGGGAATATTTGGGAGGACTGGGTTATTCCAGGGGTTTTACAATAACATGGATTTCGTTTGAAACGGCCAGCTCGAAGGCAATCCCCGTTCGCACAGTTAACAGTCTGAAGGGGGTCAAAAAGGGGACTCCTAAAACCTGGGCTCCACAACATATCCGACGAGAAGTGTCAATAGTGCACCGATGTTAGCGCCGTTAGTCAGAGAAATCTGAATGAAGGTTTTCCAACTGCCTTAATAATAAATTCACGCAGAACTCACGTAAAAACAGTTTTTAGTCTTTATGTACGAGTGTTAGTCTTTTGTGTCACTGGCAATCAATAATGTAACCAAAAATATTTTGATTTGGCATTCATGTATCGTCGCGGACCGTGGCTGTACTGTTCCCTGCTTGCTAAATTGACTGACAGCAGGCTTGTTTGTGGTGTCATTGACCGGTGCCCTTTCAGCTAGTTGTCCAGGCTTGTTGAGCGATTCTTCACTGCTGACATCTTGGAATGGACAGAAGAACAGTCGTCGCGCTTACGCTGACTGCAACGAAGAGGAGATTTTCACTGTTGACACTGCATCTTTTTGAGATTCGCGCTGCAAAATTTAGAGCCATCTGCTTCCACTACAATTTAGTGCCTAGCCGATCTGTGCAGCTCGGCAACGTGCGTTTAAATGCGAGCGTTGCTCATGATCACTAGTTTATTTCCCGAGGACAACAATGTATGGATGCATGCCAAGATATTCGCAATGTACGAGGAGACATATTAAATCGTACAGGAATAAAAATTCATATTAGACGAGGGCTTTGACTTTGGAGTGTCTATTAGAGCCATCAGCTCTCTTTTATGGGAAGATGTTCTCTCATCACTCGTGACATTAGCCAGACTTCACTGTAACCGCATTGGACAGCATCAGAGGCCTTCAATAAATTATAACGCCATTACATTAAAAAAAAGTTCAGAGTAACACATAATAAAAAATCATATATTCATCATCTATTCAACGAGATAGATAGACGTTAAGTAACAATTGCTGCTACAGACGAACTGATCCAACTGCCGGGGGTGGTTTGGAAGCTTGAACACATTATCGTCTTGGCTTCTAGGCACCTTCTCCAATTCTCTAAAATAATAAAAGAATAAAGAAGGTAAGTAGCCGTAGGGTCAGTTGTACCTTTGACTGGTCAAAAGTACAATAGTACATGTTGGTCAAAGGTACAACACAAGTTCACTATTCACAAAATCAAGCGTGCTAAATGTGAGGTTAATTTGTTTCAAATGGTAAATTGCATATTTCATCTAGAAAGCCTGTCGGTCATATTTATAATTTTCACTATGATATAGATAAATATAATTTAAGTTACGACAAAATAATCCGAGCGAAATATTTTTGTTGGTTGCAAATAGATTTCTTTCTTATACACAACACTGGTGAAACTTTCCAAATAAAGACAAGACTTACAATACCTCTGGGAACAGGAGTATAAACTAGAAAAACCTACTTCGGTAATGTATCAGTAATACGCATACACTTAACCTGTCGTAAGGACTGGTTAAAGGTACAAAAGGTGAAAAGTACAGAAGGATGGAGCAAAGATGTATCAATGATTCCTTTAGCGTTTTCCTTTTCTTCAAAATCTTGTGGTATTATAATTCAGCACTAGTATTGTGACTGATGATATACGTAACTGCCATAAGGATTAAAATTGAACAATACGAACAACCGAGTTAGGTGATGCCTCGGCAACTGTCCATTTAGTGACAGATTACAGCTACTTGCAATAATGAGCAGCGCAATATGAATACACCATGTTGATTCCTATCAATCCAATAGCTCCTGTTCAAAGAATTGACATTGCTAAGCAGGTGGATGGCCAGCTTGGGGAGTTTTTCACCTGCGATCTAGGCAATTGACAACATATATATCAAATGAAAGAGCATCTTTTGTTTTTTAATGTTGCAAAATATTAAATTTTTGTCACAATTACAACAGAGTTACAAATGATTAACTTATGCAATGCAATAATTTTTTTCGAAAAAATTAGAAATTAATATAATTTCGAAAAATAATAGTTGAGAAAAAATGAAAAACAGATGTTTCATATTTTTGCTTATACTCTTCCCAGAAAAAAGTTCTTAACTCTGGAACATGGAATGATCCAATACAGTATATATCTTCTTATCGAAAACCCTGTTTTTCATTTGGTGCAGTTAAGTCTAAAAATCTGTCTTAATATTGTGGTATTTTACGGAATATATTATCAAACATTTAATATTCTACATTGCATCCCAATCCTTATACTTGCTTTTATAAACAAGGTGGAATTATGGTCTTTATTTGGAAAGTTTCACAAGTGTTCTTATTTATAAATAATGTATGTTATAAAGCAATATATATATATATATATATATATATATATATATATATATATATATATATATATATCATGTGTTTTAATTTAATAAAAATCAAATGTTAACAATGTACACCAATTTTATAACGTTTTATGACAAAGCTTCGGCAATGAAAGTCTTAAAATAATTCCGAAATACAATTTAACAAGTTTAACCCGAATATATAATTTTTATATTCAATTTTAAAAACCAGTATGATTACTTTCCCAGAAGGATCTTTCTTCATATCTTTGCAACGTCAGAATATTTGCTGGAAAAATAATCGTCCTCATATGTGGCCATTACCACGCATCAATTCACTAGGATTAAAAATAATACATTTATCTATATTCGTGCATGGTGTCATACGAAGAAGCTTAGTTTTATTGTTGACACTAAATATACCGACATTCTTACACTTTGAATTGTTAACGGGAATGTTGTTTTCATCTTGAAAATGAAATTAACTTACTTCTTCATATCTATTTACTAATATAGGATCTACGACATCGGAACATCGAATTCTTTCATCGTTTGACCACTAGTATCTAATGTTTGGAAAGTATGTTAATAATTATTTTTCCCCAAAACATAGCTATTCCCTTCAGATATAATTAAAAGTTTTCTTTCTCCTTTGAAATGCATACAAACGTGTCTTTTTTATAAGTTCGTTTAAATATATGTCTGGAAATGTGCTAAGGAAGGAATCTAAAGCAACGCGTCGTGTATTATATTTCTCAGAATACCTCGACATTCTTACGCTCCACTATTTTAGAAACCGTGTGTGGGCATCATTAAATTGGTTTCGGCATTGGTTCCAATGTCGAAAATTTAATTTTACATTCCATGATGCCCACAGAATTACCCTATACAGTAAAGTTTAACTTTTACTGTAGGATCTGAAAATGAATCATCGCTAGAACAACCTAAACCGTCGTTTGGAATTTCTTTCAAAATTTGAACTGGGAATGCACCCACATGTTTATTTCTTTCTGCGATATTTTACCGTTTGAGAAAGACGAGAAAAACTGGTATCTGATATTTATTATATTTTATTTCAAAAAGAGAATGAGCGTCAATAAAGAATGATAGAATCACGGTGATAACAGAGAAAAAGAACTAATATTTTTTTTATAAATTGTTGTATTGCGCGACAGAAAGATAAAATGAAACATTTCACGCAAAAGTAATACTTGGATCACACAAGGAATTAGAACATCGTGTAAAAGCACACGTACGCTTTACTTTATTTCTAAATATCAAAATGTATCACCCAATTTCCATGTCTATTTCCGAGAATACAAATAATTTTAAGGAAAGTAACAGTTCAGGCAAAAATTATGAAAAATAATCAGGATATTTTGAACAGTAGTAACAAAACTAAATCAATCAGTAGTAACAAAACAATGATATATAATGCATTAATTTACATTTGTATTGTTTAACTGAAAAGACATAATTTGCCGGTAACACGTAATGTACTCCAGCTTCCAGGTCAATGACCCCCATCTCGATCAGGTTTTTGTCCTGTTTCCTGAGTCATTGAGCAAATGCTTGTCCCTTGTTTTGCTTCTAGTCATAAATGAAGCTTCACTATGAGCACGTTTTGTTGAACTCTCGTTTTGCTTCTAATGGTGGTAGTGGTAGGATTAGAGCTGGAATGAATTGCTATTTTGTTAGCAATACAGAGGAATCAAATCGGAAGTTTGTGTGCTGATGCAAATGCGTTTTCCATAACTCGGGAAGGAAAATACCTAGTTTTCTAGAATTGTTGCTAATCTTACGTTCTTTAATTTTATTATTTTTTTTAAAACTTTTATTCATTTTTCAACTATAGTTCATGTGTTGGAAAGGGGTTCCAGAACCGTGCGCAGTTGATTTTCTCCCCCATGTCACACTCAGTTTCTACTGTCTTTTGACTATATAAATCATATTAAATGAAACAGCTGGACAAAGTCGACGAATAGAGAAGTTCGGAACACATGACTTTTAGTAGTTCGAAGGGCAGCACCGTCTCCTTTGGGTGCTAAGCGACAGGCTGCTAGAAGCCGGGAGCTTCTGGATAAAACACGGCATAACGGTCGATTTTCTTTTAAAACGTAATCATTATTTGTTAGAGGTTTTCTTCTGCCTATAATGGTTTTAAAACGTTTTTGTTTTGTTTAAGTATACGTTCTAGTAGAGAGATGTTCCTTTTTTCTCTAAAATAAAGATGTATTTTCATGATAACAAAGGTGTGTCCGATAGTGGACTGAGGCAAGAGGGGCCAGCAGAGACATAGTAAGATTTTTAAATGCTTGGCACTGTCACCCAACGTCAGGAATGTAAAATTATAGCACCCTCAGAACAAAAAGGACAAGTTTATATAAAAGTTTAATGTAGGTAATATTTCTCTCGGCGATAATAATTAATACAAATGTCTAAAATAAATATTTAAAAAGCCGACAGCTTTTAAAATATAAGGAAGGGGTCACTTCAACGCTAATAGCAAAGGGGCTTGTTGGCACTCTTCATAACTGATGAAAGGGAACGTTGAACCAAATGTTTCACACATTTCATTTTATTAAAAAAGCAAAATCTTGGCATCAGAGGTCAGAGTCATTACAATATTTACTTCGAGCCGCTTTCAAAAAGACAAGGTAGAGACTTAACGTGTTGATAAAATAGTGATTTTTTCAATCCAATTTGTCGACGAAATTCGCAGCCAGAAACTAAATACATCGAAAGAAAGCAAACATCAATGTAAATCATAAATGTGAAAAGACACATGCACCTCTGCGACTGCACATTACACTCCGAAACTTAATAATTCCTTAGGAATCGCTTACGCGCACAGCAGAGGTTGCCAACCAGCGCTTTCTTTTTCTTTTAATTTGTTGCGTCTGGATTGACGCCAGGCGACTCCAAGCCCTTTTGGAGGACGCTGCGCGCTCTGTACTTGGAGTAATTCCCATTAATTTGTGCACTTAGGAGCAATTCTCCTTTAACATTATCTGCCTCTGTCACGACTCGTCGTAGTCAGTTGCCAAGCGGACTGCCAGGTCTCATCTATACGCCTCCTTCTACGCGCTCCTGTGTCACTACACAGTGGCCAGAATTGGGAAGGCGTTAGGATTGGGGTAGGATTTAAGACACTTCGCAAGGGTTGGACTAACCCTTGTGATGCAGCCAAACTGGTTTCGATGAACTATTTTCCCATGAGATTGATTGGGATTCGACGGTAATCGAACTGGGTCTCCTTGGTCACTCTGAGTTATCAGATGACACATATTGTGAAGCATTTTCAAATTTGGAACGATGCTACCGATTACTTTTTTCACTTCATGTTCACTGCCAGAAACAAACATAAAATGGCCTCAGATATGTTTATCCATTTCTTGTCTTTCTCTGGCTGAGCGATTATGGGAATCTGATTTTGAAGTGAATTGATTACAACATATTATTTTAGGTAAATCATGAGAGTAAGTGAGTGAGTCCTGAGAGTGTTCTAAAGATCAGCTGTTTATAGAAGGTTCTGTACAATTGTTTTCTTAAACGAGTATTTTTCACGCAATTTGTGCTTAAAATTAATGCAATTCATAAAAAAGTTCTCAAAAATCATTCCAATTTTTCTTCAATTATTTCCAGATAGAACAAAGTGCGTTTAAAATAATGGCGCATGTTTCATGTTCGTTGAACTCTCTGATATTTGGAAAATTGCAATTTCAAAAATTATGCGTGGAAATATGTGCTGTAGTAACACAGTTAGTTTCGAATCACATACGATTTCGTCCCATATAGAAAATAAAAACTTCGTATTTTAGTAATCTCTTAATAATAACCATACTTCACTTTGCGCGAAACCCTATAAAATATGACAAAATTCTAATAGAACTGATCCATTAGTTAAGTTTTAAAGATCAAATATGCTGTAGAAAAGGTATTTTCTCCAACATTTTGTTAAAAACGCTAGCTGCGTCCGTTGACGTTTATGTTTCTGGCGAATGTTGTATCTTATTAGACACCAACAACAGTCGGCTGTCATTGTGAGATTCCGTTGACCATGGTTAACGATTTCCATTTGTTTTATATCCTGATGAAACCGTTCTTCTTGTCGTTTCCATAATATTAAAATTACAATATGTCATCACATTCTATTTTGTTTGACCAGTGTTATCGAGTGATACTAGAGCGGTTGGACGGGTGGCTTCACAGTAAAACATTAAATCACATGAACGAGGTACAAACATGATGAGCGCATTCTGTAAAAACCTACATAAAAGTTGACGTTAAAAATATTATTAATATTTCGAAAATCATGGGCCACAGGGACAGGAAAAGCGAGAGAGGTGACGTCACAGATCTTCAATCATTCTGCTACGTTTCTAATATATTCACCAAATTTGTAGGCAGAACATGAAAGAAAGCCGTTAATCAGCCGAGCTGGCAGCAGCACATTCGAACGCCAGGAAGCTCCGGACATTGCAATGCAGACTTGTTTTGTGACGCCCCCACGAGGGAAAACGTGTGTTCTTGCGATGAGAGAAAAGTGAGGGATTCCTTCAAGCGCTAGGCTATATTAACTTTTATTAAATTGCATCATAATGTGTTTTCTGGCGAATGAGCTCCTAAAATTTTCTATCGATTTTGAAGTTCCCATACTTACAGAGGGGGTTAGCAGAAATTTGAATGCTGGGGGGGGGGGGGGCACAACAATCTTCATATTTTCCCACTCCAACGATTTGCCGGAAGTAGGTTTCGTAATTTTGGAGGTGTTAGTTGCGGGGGATTGCAGGGCACAGGCGACGGGATTCTACGATGCTGCTTGGAGTGAAGACTTGGAGCGGCAGTGCGGGCCAGGGCTGGGAGAGAGGGCCGGCCGAAGCAGGAAGGACGAAGCACGCCGGTATCCGTGGTGGCGCAACGGGGCAGGGCGGCCGGCGGCGGTG
>BOPP01000191.1:1948097-1962685 GCA_017312745.1 Gryllus bimaculatus | reverse complement strand
CCCCTTCCTCCCCCGCAGCACACTTTCACCGACATAACGGTTCTGGCCCTCGTGTTAACGACGCCACATTATCTTCAATTTTCTATTTTTTAATTTATTTTTTGCAATTTTTCAAAAGCCGAGCAATTCCCCAAAATGGGACTAGCACCATGTTTCTTACCGTTCTTTCTTATCTACTGGTAATTTGAAAAAAAAATTAAAGCGAAAAAATAGAGTTGTATTTGAGAAAAATGTTTTTCGGAAATTTCAAGCTCAAGTGACGCAAAAACTACTTCTTTTTTCAAAAATATTGAACATGACATTTTTTAAAGAGGTAATTTTGTACAAGAGACTATGTTTCAGGCAAAAATCTCTATCTTCAATTTTGTACTTATAAAATTGTTTTTTGTAATTTGCGGAAAAGACAAGCAATACCTGAAAATGAGACCAGCACCATGTTTCTTACCGTCCCTTATTATATGTGTGAAGAAAATTCAAAGAAAAAAATTTTGAGCCGTTTTTGAGGAGAAAAACGTAATTTTCAAGCGCAAATTACAGCAAAACCAGTAACTTTTACAAAAAAAATGTACATGACCTTTTTTAAAGACCTCATTTTGTACAACAGACTTAGTCTGGGCCAGAAAACTCTTATCTTCAATGTTGTAGTTTTAAAAAAAAATTTGTGGCAATTTTCGAAAAATCGGCGAAGTCAGCCAAAATGAGATCTAAAGCATTTTCTTAGACGTCCTTTGTACTATTGAACGACAAAATTTAATCAAAAATTTAGAGCCGCTTTTTAGAAAATTTTGAAAATGTGTTTGAGACTTCATGTAAAGTACTCTCAAAAATCAAAATATCCGTTCGAAATTCCCAAAGCCACGAGATAATTTCAGATCGATTGAGGAATATCAATTTTAAAGAAAATTGGCTGAACGGTTTAGGCGCTAGCGTTGCCCACAGACGGACAGACGTTTTGCCGTCAAACGATTTTTCGATATGAAGAATCAACAAAACATGTATTATGGCTACACCACGAGTTAGAGTATTCGTTTTCGAAATTTAGCCACAAGATTTATCTACTCCTTCGTTACCAGTGCCCGGCAGTAAGGTTTTTTCTGGCGAAATTTCGGCTTTTTTCGGCGTACGATTACATAACTTTCTCTTCTTACGAAAAATTCGTAAGGTGAGTAAGTAAAATCTGGATATTGGCTGCATTTTTTTATTTTGTCTCTCTCTGTCTCTCTTCTTACCTATCTCTGCCTTGATCTCTGTCTCTCTCTGTCCCATTCGTTCAGTCGCTGATCAACACTGGCGCCTTAACCATTCAGAGATTTTACTCAGTCTGAATGATATCCATTTCCTGGGAGTTTGAAACAGATTAATCGATAATTCTGGATCTTGACATGAACAATCTAACTCGAGGATCTGGGTTAACTGCGCAATTGAAATGGATATTTTGATTTTGGGGTGTAATTACCACACTGCCGTAACAACGTTTAAACATTTTTCTCAAAATTGACACAGAATTATTGGATTGTTTTGAAATGCATATAAAAACGGGGCAATTCACATTTTCTGTAAAGTCTTTAGAGTATAACTTCAACAGAGACAGACACAGAGACAAACCCAGACAGACACAGACAGAGACAGAGAGAGAGACAGAAAGAGACAGACAGAGACACAGACGGAGACACAGACGGAGACAGACTGACGGAGTCGGACTGATGGAGTCGGACTGACGGTGGCGGACTGACGGTGACGGACTAACGGAAACGGACTGACGGAGACAGACAGATCGGACGGAGGGACAGACTGAGACAGACAAAAAAGCGCTCTAAATTTTTTCTTCCGACCATTTCCACCTAGTGAAGGAGTGCTTAAATGAAATTCACGGGTCTTATTTTCGTTGAACTTATTGAATTTTTGAAAATTGCAAATTTATAAATAATGCGATAAAGTATATGTTGTTGTAGCTCCACTAAATGTCAATTTTTATTCAAATAATTATTTTGTGCTTTTAGTTTAACAGAAATATAATGATAATTTCATGGAAAAACATTAATGTTCTATCAAAATATAACAGTGTGATTGTGATTGTACTTGTTTATATATTCATGTTAATTTTATAGATTTCAGGTGAACTGGATAAACAAAATTTAAGCTTTATTGGGAAGAGAACTGCTTGGTATCGCCCAACAAATATTGTTGATTTGTTGGATTTGAAGGATAAATATCCTGATGCACGTATAGTTGTAGGAAACACAGAAGTTGGTAAGTTCAATAATTGTCGTTGTTTAATTCCATTTATGCTTGCGATTACTTACATCCGATGATATAAACTTGTATCTGAATCCTGACATCTGCTGTAGATATTATAGCTAATTATCTACTAGAGATGGTATTTGACCAGTTAGAAAAAAAAATTATAAATGATATTTTTTAACAGGGGTGGAAACAAAGTTCAAAAACTGTGTATATCCAGTCCTCATCAATCCAAGTATGGTTCCTGAACTATCTGCCATCAATGTAACTGAAAGTGGAGTGTCTGTTGGAGCATCAGTCACACTGAATGATATGGAAATTGTTATGAGAAAAGTAATTGAATCTGAACCAGGTATACCTTCTATTTTACGATATTTGCCATTCTGGAAAAAGATGTTTTTTATAAAAAAGGAAACTTCATATGTTTTAGTATAATAATTTTTTTCTTAAAGACAAAAAACTGACAAAATAAATACTTTAGTCATTGTCATCACTTTTACAATCACATGATAGGCGTACTTGACAATCGTTTCTGCCTTTTCCACTTTCTTACCATAAGTATTTGGTGGCTGAAAAAATTGACAAATAATAATTATGCTTGACTTAGTTCATTTTCAAAGAATCTTTAATTGGCATAGGAATTCAGTTTTAAAAAGAAAAATATGATTTCAAAACTGTAAATATATTAATCAGTCTTCCATTGCCAGGTAATGGTGAAAGTCATCTGTTTTGGAATGGTATAGTTACTGACAAGCAACTTAAACAAAATCACAGAAACCTTTTCGTTTTCTACATGTACGATATAAATAGAAAACTAATTGAATATTTTCAATACAATTGTATCAATATTTGTGTTTAAACCAAAATCAAGATCATGTTGTTTACAATTGTGCAAAACATACGAGTATACTGAACAACCCATCCCCTCAATCATTGGATTTAAACATTGTTTTCAAGTTGCTGAAGGCATTGAAAGCCTAAGCCCTTCCAATTCCATTTATTGGTAGAGGAAATTACCCAAACCCGGCACTCATTTTGTTAACTCTATTTTGAAACTCTATTTTCTGCACAATTAAAGTAAATGATTTGAAATGCATACCTTACTTTGCGGCACATTCAAACGTTTTTAATAAAATGGTAAAAATAAATAAACAACTAAAAATATATTGAACTCATTATAAATTTACAAACATGTTGGTTTAACATCTTATACACGAGAAATTGTCTTGTATGTCGTGGTCATAGCCTGTATATTCAAGTGATACGAAAGTCACATGTAAACGCATCTTTCTTTGCACCCCACACATTCTACATGAGCTCAGTGTGAACACATTAGGCACATCATCCATAGTTCTCCTACAGCTCTCTGAAAAGTTTACACTGCAGACTTCCAAGACACTGTAGAACGTCCAATTCGGAAGAGCCAGAGGACATGTTCAATTCCTCGCCGGAGGTAGAATCTTCCTCTCGCTTTTTGTTTAACTTCAGAATTTTCTTGTATCTCTCGATTCTCAAAGATTAAATTCTGAAAGTGTCTCTTGACCTCTTTATTCTTCCTGCCATCTCAAACGGATAGGCTTCGGAGAAAACTTTGCTTTTCACTATTCGCACTAATGGTGGACTGTTCGGCAAAGAGTAAAAATGAAGACACCACTACTTGACAGGGCTAGTCTTGCAAAGAACTACTTCCACTAGGAAACAACACTCCACAGAGCTGTAAATCAAGAGGTTGACATTAGGAACCGGGCCACGGTTTGGATACTTTCCTCTATTTGTGTTGTCGCCAGCAAATGCACTAATATAGTGGCAGCATTTGCTGGCGACAACAAATTCCGATTCCGATTTTTTCTGAAGTTCTCTTACTTAAATACTAGCTATTGTCTCAGATTCATCAATAGGAGTACATTTCATTTAAATAACTTTGGTTCTGAGTTCAGCTTCTGACGGATGGTGTAGTGATAATGGTAGTATAGCGTAGTGGTTGTGTTGATTCGAAGGGCCAAAGTTCGAATATTGGTGCGGTTAAAAAATATTTTCTGGTTGAAAACCCTTATGCAAGTTCATGTAGTCGTATAATATGGCGTTGCCGTTAAAAATGCGAGAAAATATGTGCTATTGTAGTAACTCTAATTTCTGAAAGATCTCAAGTTTTTCAAAAAGCGTATGGTAGAGGCCTACTTGTAAATTAAGGATCACGGGAAACTTAGGGTTTACACAGATTGAGGGTATGTTTTGTGGGAGAATCAGTGTCTGACAACTTTCAATAAAATTCGACGTGCGTGTTCTGGATTATTTTCACAGCATTACAAAGAAGAGCATGAGCATTATAAATAAAATAAAAGCAAGTTTTAATTCAACTTTGTTCATTTTCAGAATACAAAACAAGGATATTTTCTGCAGTTGTGGACATGCTTCATTGGTTTGCGGGAAAGCAAATTAGAAACGTCGCGGTATGTAAATGCTATAGGAACAATTAGTATGTTGTATGTATAGTTAATGTTGAAAAGGAATTGAAGAAACTTTATTGAAAATTCCATAATTCTCGGTTTGTTTTCAATTTCAGGCCGTGGGAGGAAATCTGATGACGGGAAGTCCAATATCAGATCTCAATCCAATTTGGATAGCTGCTCGGTGCCAGCTGCAGGTGCAAAGTAAAAGTGAGTACATTTAGTTTGTCATAATATTATATCTTTGCTTCTTCTCGTCACCTTTGAATAGATTTGATAAAAGCCAACAGAAGCGGTGGCAGCAGCTGGCGTGAGTGGCAAACCGCACCAAGATGCACTACCACTATCGTAATATGTTATATAGCAGACGAAAGTGTAAATTGTACTACATTCAAAATTGCTATATTTAATAATGGCTTTATTTTTATGGCGGGGTGTTGTCTATAAATTCCATAACGCAAATTTGGAGCATTTTGAATGCCCGCTATTCCCCTGTAACGTACATGTGCTTGAACTTTCCTAAATAATTACGTGGCGCTTACGACAATACGTCTATTTACAATAAGTAAAAATAATTTGTTTAAGAGTAAAAACAATTTTTATTAACTCTATTTGTGTTACATGTGAAGATTAATGATAATTAAAGGCAGAATATGTTGCAGATGCTGACTACACCTTACAATAAAATTAGGGACAATTTTTGAGTGAATGAAAGACGCATAGGCCGGATAATTTCTAAGCAGTAGTATGTCGCCGTGGGTGACACAAACGTGAAAATCTACTGTGGCAATATAAATTTGACTTCAGAATATTCTATATATTAATTTTGAATATTTTTTTCGTAATGTAACAAATTAAATAAATATATCATTGAGGAAAAATATATAATTATTGTAACAGTTTACACTCGGAATTATAATCGGCAAATCTTGAAAATTTTAATGAAATAAATATCAGCATTACGTAACATCAAAGTAGCATCTTCTACCCCTATGTAACACAGCACAATGCTGGCTCCATCCTCTTGTCCCTCTTTAGCGTTTCGTTATTTATGAACGACCCCAGGCCCGGGCCATCAAGTCAGGTCTTCCACCTAACCTCATAAATGTAGTATGTACAAAATAAGACAAGTTAGTTGTTAGTGCTACAAACATTATTTGCCAAACAACACATAAAAACAAAAAAAAACGGAGTTAAACATACATATAACAAATACACAGTTGTTAGAGAGGAATTTGAATACACAATTACATTTGAAAACAAGATGGAAATTGAAGATATTTCAAGTGAGTGGTACGGTAACTCCGGCTCCATGTGCCTGCAGTCTACGCAGCAGGCCTGTATTTACTTCGAGCGACTGTCAACTAACAAGTCCCGAGATACAATCCACAACACCTCTCTCGCTGCTTAACCCTGCAAGAAAACCTGCTAGTCAGGGACAACTCACCAAGCAGACCTAATGCAATAATGCAATTGAAAGCTAGGGTACATTACAGTATTTGTCGTCTGAATGTGATCTTCTGCTGCACTTACGGATTTATACAGATCCGGCAGTAAGAACACGTCGTAAACATGACGATTTTTAAACAAAAGTACATTAATCATATTTCTAAAAAATTCGTTTTTATACCAGGTTGTGTCATTATTAAGACAGACACATAATGAAAATAGATTAGATTTGTCAACCGGTAGTAAAGTGATGTACATTTTTATTTGAAATGTTTTCCTTATGAGGAGAGCATTCAGGTGTTTAATAAAATAATTTAACCAGAGCAGTTTGTAATGTTGGAGCGCAGTTTGTTCCCCTCTCACACTACAGTTATCACAAACAATTTATTGTAGTAGTTGGTTTTACTTTCTGGAATACAAATTAATTGGGATTTCTGAAATCTAGAGGATTTAAGGTGTATGAACATTTTTTTACACACGCCGACGAATTCGTTGAGTATCTAAAAAAACAACGAAGTCTATGATGAAATTCTAATCATTGAGTATTATTATTGTGCTCTTCATGGCAGTCGAAGATGTGACCGTATATTTTTATGTTAAATAAAGTGATAATTTAACAAACACCAGTATATGAAATACACATGTGGCATATTTTCGTGACATCGGTTCCACCGAACTCACAAATCGAATATGGGTGTGTTTATGTTTTTACATTCACTTCTCTCGCTACAACATTTGATCACAATGTACTGGGTACAAGAATAATTACTTGTCTTCGTATTAACTACTGGTGTTCGACAGGTTCACGTTCTGATGAAAGTGAGATCATGTACAAATTGCCTACTAATCAGGGACAAATGCCACACTTATAGTTTAGTTATATGATATTTTCCTCCTCAAGTGTATTGACAAAGCTTGATCATGTTCGACCCCTTACATGCGCTAGAAGTTTGTAACAAGAACATCGGTTTTACCACTCCATCCTTGATAAATAAATATTATATACTCTTTCACTATACTTTCGGCAAATATAAAAATAATTGGGGAAAGGTCAGTGCTGAATGAAAAATGACAAAGGGATACCAATTTAACGTTCCGGTTTCCTTAGTAACTAATTTCACCATTAATGATTTCAGTGGTGATTCATCATGAAGACTTCGAATGGTTAATGAATGTTTACAAAACTCTAATCGGTTTTGAAATCTACTAGAATCTTAGACAATTCTTCTGCGTAATAATATTTCATATTAATACAATTTTATTAAAATAATTGAACATAAATATAAATAATAAAATTATAATACGTATATTTGAAAAATATTTTATAAATGCTTTGAATAATTTAGACATTTTTATAGTGTTTGAAGTATTTTGCCGTGTTTGCCTTCTGGCAGGAGACACACGAGAGCACTTTAACGGACGTTAGAGATACGAATAGAGAGAGACTGGCACACGAGCGAGCTAGACGACGTCCGTTGTGCTCTTTTGTGCCTAGAGTACAGACGCCTGTAAAAACGCAGACGTTGTTTGGGTTACGCTCGTGTGCTCATGGTTACGCGTGTGTCTGCGTGTGAGACGGCTAACGACGACCTCCTCAGTCTGGGAAGCACCTAAAATAAGATTAGGGCAAATTTTGAGTAAAGGAAGACGCATAGGAGGGAAAATTTCTTATAAACCAAGCACATGTCGCGGATGATGCCTGAGCGAGAGTCTACTGCGCCAATTTGATTGAATTCTAGAATATTCTTCAGAGCAGCGGGGATGGCGACCTTCGCCGGTAGGATTGGGAGTGGCATCTGACTGCAGGGAACGCGTGACGTCATCTGCAGGGAGTCTTGATCCAGTGCATTTGAGAGCAATCTAGCGAAAGTAGAAGAAACTATGTTTGCTTTGTTTCTGACTGTATCTAATTGTGTACTGCGGTTCCTGGCTTTTCATTGATTGATTAGTGATTCTGGGCGCATCCAATGCTAAATTAATTATTCCCGTAAGTGTAGTGCGTACTTTTATTGCGGGAGGAGGCAGTGATCGTTCCCCGGCGAAATCTGGCGCCGATCTACCCGTCGGTTTGCGGGGTTTTCCCCTAGCCAGGTATCTTCCACCATCGGGGCACTGTCCCAGCCGAAACAAGCTTTAAGCTCCTGAATGATCTCCCGGCATGTGTTATAATTTAGTGAATGTACGTGTAAGTAAGGCTTGATGAAAAAGGAAGAGGAAGGAAAGGTCGCGCGCGGTCAATGGCACATTTATTAAGAATTCTCAGGAATTCTTCTGGTGTTGGTCGGAGAAACCACGGTAAAGTACCGATCAGAGCAGCCGACCGCAAGGAGTCTCCTCGTGACAGCGACTGAATTCGACCTAGCTATGTAGCTAGTGTAGAAAATCACTGTCGGGACTCAATCCTAGGACCTCCCGGTGAGCGGCACTGGGTTTCTGGGTTTTGTCAGACAATGTTAACTGATACTAAAATTGAATCTATAAAATGCTTAAGATGCTGTGAGATTCATTAGTTAGATCAGGTGACCAACCGAAGTTATTATGTGCTGACGCACGGCAAATTAAACTCCTCGAAATTGCAAGGTAAAAGTGTCGCTCAAAAACGTTCTTCGGCGTAAAATGCGTTGGACAAACACATGAATGTTTGTTAATTGCGAAGGCCGATGTGTGGAGCCTCGTCTCCCAACACCTTCATTGCCTCTTTAATGTGGGTGGTCATAAATATGACCTCGCCATTCCTCGCTGTGTCTGACAAAACTCAGGAAGAGCAATACACGGCCACATGGCGTCGGAACCAAAATACACATAATACACTTCTTCTGACGTTAGAGTGCTCTCACACGCTCTGGATGATTAAGCCCTGCAACTGGCGTCACGCGTTCCCTGTAGATGGACGCCACTCCCAATTCTACCGGTATCATCCCAGCTGCTATTGTGAAGGTCGTTGTTACCTGTCGCGCAAAGACAAAAGGGAGTTTTTGCAGAGCGTAGCTTAAAAAAAGGGATGTCAAGGTTGATGCCACCAGCCGGAGTCCGTGGCACGGGTCTCACGGCGAAATCACCCCTCCGCGCAGTTGATCACTTTTTTATTTTTAACAGCTCTATCTGTTCAATCCATTGATTTTACAGAGATTAGCATGACTTAATACTAGCGCTGAGTTAGGGCAGAGGCAGGTAGTTCATTTAGTCGAAGCTCTTTCTCACTTTGTTATGTTTCTCTTAATTTAGTTTTTGGATTTTTCAAACAATTATTTTGAATTTGTGACATTCTATTGTTTAATGTTGTTTCTATGTTTAATATTTTTTATATTCAATTTATATTCTTAACGATGCGATTATAGCGGGCGTAATTTATCCTTGAGGTTCCTTGAAATAATTTTGATGTCTTCTGCTGAACGTCTTAAAGTCTTTAATATATTCCTCTTTTGGTAGTTCCTCGAAAAATTTTACATATGTCCTTCTGATGTAAGTATTCAAGTTTACCGTTTTCAGTTCGTTTTTAATTTGTCTATTTGACACGTACCTTGGTGCTCTGATTATATAACTTAAATATTTGTTGTAGACTACTTGGATTTTCTCTAGGTTACTTTTTGCGGCTCTACCCCAGACAGGGCAAGCGTAAGTAAGAAATGTTCTAATAATGGACTTGAATAAAGTTATCCCACATTATATGCTTAGTCTGGAGTGGCTATTTATGAGTGCATATAGTTTTGCTATTTTCACGTATGTTTTATTGGATATTCTTTTAATGTGATATTTCCACTTTGTTTTTGATCTAGAAGTATCCCTAAGGGCCGGTTTCACCAATCAGGATCAAATTCGTAGTTGATCCGGGTTTCGTGATCCTTATCCGCGGAGTCAAGGCCGACTTGATCCCTGTGCGTTTCACTCACGTTTTGAGTTTTCCCATGAGTCGTGAGCAGTCGTGAAAATGCGCGGTTGGCAACAATTTTGCAATGCATTGTGGGAATGCTCGCGGTCTGCTGTAGGAAACGAGTTGTTTTGATTTCATTTCGTTCCGTCTGTGTGGTGTTCTGTTGCGTGTGGTAGTGTTATTGTTCGGTGATGGATTCACTTGACGTTGGAAAGAATGCATAGACGACGCACAATTTCTCTCTAGTTGAAAGAGAATTACTCGAAAGCTTAATGAGCAAATACAAAGAAAGTTTTAATGCTCGTTCTGATATTTCAAAATAATCGCTTCTTTTAGGAATTACTCGTGGTGTCTCTCCCCACTATAAATCTTCATGACTTCATTAATAATAATATTTATTGAGTCACATTCGAAAACATACTCTATTTTTACGACACAAATTAACCTAACAAGAACAAAAATTGAAAGTATTACTACACTAAAAAAGTATTCAATAAAACTATCACACACCAATTGCAATACAGATATCACAAAATGCTATTTTACTAATGATACTTATAATTACACTAATTTGAAGCCAAAATATGTTTAAAATTTACTTCCTAATACAGAGAATTCTTACCGAAAATTGTGTTAACCCTACTTTTATTTACAATACTATCTTATTAAAACACATTTGCTCAACAAATATTACGCGCAATCCTACTTCTTATCGAATACTTCTATACTGAATCGAAGTCCAACTACAGATATTTACTTAAAAAATACGGAAAACTGGAATAGCTAGACGACCTAGCGGAGAAATAACTCCTGATCTGGCCGTGATCCACCGCTCGGCGACGGCTCAATTTCGAGTCAAATTTGATCCGAGTCAGACACGTTGATTCGTGTCAAGTGCGTGGAGAAACGTACAACGGGATCAAACTGAAGTTGATCCGGATCAACTCAGGATCATCATCTTGATTCCGGTTGGTGAAACCGCGTCCTAAATATCTCACTGGTTGATTTTTTTGGTCCATTTTAAATTTACAATTTTAATTATTAGTGGGTTTGTCATTTTAGATCTTCCTAGCGTAAATATCTTGAGTTGTGATTTAGTAACGTTTATTTTAATTTGCCATTGTGAGCACCAATTTATAAATGAATGTAATGGTTTTTGTAAAATTTCTCTACCTTGGTCCACATTCTTGTTTGTTGTGAACAGCAAGCACTCTGTCATCAGCGAAATAAGCTATTTCTGTTCTTTCTGAGGGTAGTCTGCAATGTAAACGTTAAAGAGGGCTGGTGAGAGCGGTGATCTTGCTTGCGTGGTTTTTTGTTCTGATAAGGTATTATTAACTTTCACCATGAAGGGACGACGTATTATTTCCTATAGATAATGGGGTATTCCCAAATTTCTTATTTTATACAATTGCCTTGCGTGCCAAATTTTATCGAAGGCCTTTTCTACATCAAGGAAAATAGTTAAAGTGTGTTTATGCTCATGAAATGAGTTTGCTATATATTCAGTTAGTCTTATAAGCTGTTGAGAGGTAGAGTAATGTACGCGAAATCCGCATTTTTCTTTAGGAATTATGTTGTTTTTGTTTAGGAAACTATGAAACGTTTTATGGATTAATTTTTCAAACACCTTTCCTATGTTAGGTAGTATGTATTGGTCTTTAATTTGAAGGCAAACTATGATCCTTACCAGGTTTGCTTATTGGTATTATTATGGTTTGCTTCCATATATCTGGAAAGTAATTAAGACTTAGAGCTTCATTATATATCGCTGTAAGTCCTGCTAGTGTGGTCTGTGAGAGCTCCTTCAGAATCTGCGTGGTTATTTGATTATTGCCTGCTGATTTCTTTAGTTTTAATTTTAATATCATTTTACGAGTTTCAGATGGAGATATAAATTTCATTTTGGGAAATTAGTGGCCAAAGCCAGCGTTTTTTGTGTGTCCGTTAGGGCTGTTATATGATGTGTTGTTTTTAAGGATGATAGTTTATTACTTTCTTTAGTTAGTTTTTTATTTGTGCTCCATATGTGTCTAGATCCTTTCGGTATTTGAGCAATGTAATTTTGGAACCATTAAAAGTATGTTCGTGTATATTTGTTTTTATTTTTCTTTGAATTTGATTTAGTTTGCATTTTATATATGGGTCTCGCGTGTTTTACCATTTTCGTTTTAGTATTAGTTTTTCTTTAATTAAATTGATTATAAATAAGGAGATTTTAGCCTATCTCTTATTGTTATTTGTTTTTGTCTTGTTGGCCAATATTGTTGCTAACCGTATTGATTTCGTGATTTTATTTATTTCATTATTAAACCTTTCAGTTGTTTTACTTGATCGGGATAAGTATACAAAATGTTTAAGGTAAATCTACATTTTTTCCCAGTTTATTTTTCCTTTTACAAATTTAGGTAATGAATCAGAGTTCGTAATTTCGGCTTTAAAGCTTATTATTACAGATCAATGATCTGAATCAAGATCTGCTGCTACGTAATTATTATTAAACGTTTTTAGATATTATTACGTCTAGGATGTCTGGAATAATAATCTGGTCATAATGATAAAGAGTGTGTTCTGATGGTGCATGGATATCAGCGTAATTATTCTGTAAAAAATTAATAAGTTTTTCTCCTAATTTATTTCTTGAGTTACAACACTTTTTTTAGTTTGTATCTCCCACATATGGCATAATTAGTTAATTATGTTGCATGATTTTTTATTATTAATGTTACTCCCCCAGAAGCCTTTTCTGATGCTTTGTCCATCCTGTAGGTTTCACACCCTGACACGTTAAATTTTAAATTTCTAAGGAGATGGGTTTCGGCGGTGCATGCAATGTCTACTGCCCGATTTGAAAGGAAAAGTGAATTCTTTTTCTTGCCTTTTCAGCCCGTTTGCATTCCAGTTTAATATTTTGATGTTTGTTTTCATTTATGGCATTATATTATAATTCTTGGAATATTTGTTTGCATATATTTTGTATGTGAGGTATAATAGCCGCGATTACATGGGTTGCTATTTCAATAATTTGGGTTTTAGTTACGCACGCATTTGATGTAACCGTTTCTGAGAAATTTGACATGCGTGTTGTTTGTGGTAGACGAGAGAATTCTGACCTGTGTAGTGGTCTATCTTTGTAGTCGTATTAGTATTAGTTTTTTTTATATAAATTTATTTAATTGTTTGTTGATGTACAATGTTCAGTTTACAGTAAAAACTTTGCCGAGAGAGGATCAATGCAAAACCAAATAAAAATCATTCACGTGCAGAAAATTATAGGACCAATCAGTCTTTTACCCATCATGTCCAAAATTTTAGAAAATTAATTCTCACAGATCTAACAAACATGTATAAAACATAACTCAATTCCACCTATCAATTCGGTTTCATATCCCAACACTCAACGACGCACCGCTATTGAGATTAACTGAGCACATCCACTCTGCTTTCCAAAAGGGATTTCACACACACTGTATTTTCTAGATGTGTCACAAGTCTTTGATAGAATATGGCATCCAGCCCTTTACTTCAAATTAGTCAAAATCGGTACACCAAAGTATTTAATTCAAGTCATCAAAAATTTATTTTCTAACAGAACTTTCTCAGTAACAATAGATGGTCATTGTTCTAACCCCAAGAAATTGCTGCTGGGGTCCCCCAAGGTTCGCCGCTATCTCCAACTCTCTTTATCTGTACACTGCAGACATTCCTATTCCCATCAAATAAATACTGCCCAATTGCCGACGACACTGCTTTATGTATCTCCGGCAATTCATTACAAACTCACCAATTCCAGCTCCAACAGCATCTAAATCTAATAACAAATTGGGCAAATAACTGGAAAATTAAATTAAATCATCAAAAATCAGTAGCAAAAGTCTTCTCACTAAACCTTGTGTGCAATATCCACACCACGCATTACTTATAAAATTTTGAAATAATCCTATAAACGGACCCCAATCATCGAAAACAATAAAATATCTTGGATTGAATTTAGATACTAAAACTTAATTGGAAACAACACTAGAGATAGAAAGCACAACAGGCAAAGATCAAACTCATCCGCAACTAAGACCTCTACTAAACTATACAACCACCCTCTCCACTGTCAAATGCACGTAACACTAATACAAATCACACATTCGTCCAATACTATTTAACGCATGCCCGATCTGGTACCAATGCCGGCCAAAACCAATCCAACAAATTCCAAGTCATTCAAGTCAGTCAAACAAATATTTAAGAAATCATAACAAGATCACACCAATGGTTCATTAGTAATAACAGCTTCATAACGATCTAAACAATAAAATGAAGAAACTCACCAAATAGCATTCTATTAACAACTTTTACACACTTATCCTTCATAAAGGCATCAACTCACTACAGACTCGACAAAGATCCAGATACAAAACCAAGAATTAAGAAACTAGATTCCCCGCTTCAATTCTCCCTCCAGATCTTTGCAAATGTAGAATAATTCTCCTGAGGTGCTTTTTTGTTTCCTCTCCCTAGATTAAGATTAAGTACAATTTTAACCTAGATTAACGTTATTAAGATTAAGTCATCAAACAATTGCAAGT
>BOPP01000191.1:1885634-1931495 GCA_017312745.1 Gryllus bimaculatus | reverse complement strand
TATATATATATATATATATATATATATATTTCCTTTCCTTTTATACATCTGATAAACAGAATGTTCTAAACAGATGACTTATTTACATTTTTGCAGAACCAGTACTTCCATGCCTACAAACAAGCAAGAAGACGGGATGATGATATTGCCATTGTTAATGCTGCTTTTAATATCTACTTAGAAAACAGTAGTCCTGTAATTAAGGATATTGTGATGGCATTCGGGGGAATGGCTCCAACTACCGTGACCGCTCAGACAACTCAGCAGAAATTATTGGGATTGTAAGAACAAATTTGAATTTTCATTTGTTAATACATCGATTTGTCTTTCATTTGTTCCTATTTCTATGAAATATAAAATATTTTGTACATTTACAGGTATAATATTATAATCATATATTTCATATAATATTTCAATTACCATTATTTGAAAAATATGAAAACCAGTTATTTTTTTATGCTTGAATAGCATATGTGAAATAGCTTATACTAAATTTCATTACATCTATAAATACGTTAAAGAATCCGTCTCTGGCAAAGATTCAGAACAAACTTATTATTCAGTGCATGCCTTAAGATATTTTTAATTTTAATTTAACGTCGAAACATTGTGCAGTTTCAACATAAGTACACAATAATTACATTTAAATTTGCTCAGGTTGTAGAGCAAGTGTGAATGAAATTTACAGGAACGTTGATATTAATCCATGCATTTGCCTCCGACGAATGCTCTTGAGGTATCCTACGTTCACACAATTGATTGTTTGGGAGGGAGCGGTGCTTGGTGTGGTATACGCAGAGGCGCTCAGAGAAAACCAGGGGCCTGGGAAAGTTGATCCACGGGCGCCGGTCATGTCAAACAGAAAGTTCCCTCCTCCGGCAATTCATAAACAGAACTCATTTCTCCAAACATTGGAAGTAACCTATAGCGTTAAATTTGAATTAGAGATTAAAAAAATATTCTTTTGAATGACTTTCTTGCGCGGCTGCTAGTTAAGTCGGGGTCTGGGGCAAGTTGGTTCAGCTGATCCCCTTTCGGGGGGCAGAATTGTGACAGCAGAAACTCTGGCAATAGATTTTGTGTACTAACCGTTCACATCCCAGTTACTGTAACACTTACTGGCTTTTAACAATTGGAGGTTATAGCAGCTCTAATTTCTTGATAAACAAAGCAAAATACGCCACTAAAAGCGATGTGTTGTTGCAAGTAATGTAATAAACGTAATAATCAGGGAAGGCGAGTAAATGAGATTTGATCGAGGCCTTACATTTTATTCATTATACCCGGTAGAGCGTAGAAACCGATGTCGTAATGATCGGTTTCCATCGGTGTATGTATGTATGTATGTATGTATGTATGCATGCATGTATGTATGTATTATATATTACAAAATATTATATATTACATGCATATAATATGTATGTAATATATAATATTTTATAAATTTCTCATTGATAAAATCTAAGTGCACAAGAACTATTAATTGATCATTAACATATTAATTGATCGATAACATTTAACCGATCAATTATTAATAATGGAGGAGGTCCGTGCAACCAGGGCTTATGGACCCAGATGCTTTTATGGCAGGAACAAAAATGACTCCGCCGCGTTCCCATCAACATGGATGCCAAGTTTCGCTAAAAACGTCAGCTGTTTTTTGAAAGGACTGCCTTTGTCAGCTGCTGTTCGAAGACCATCTTGGAGAGAATTAATTGACAAGCAAAAATAAGCTCAACATTTGCAATTTTTGAAAATTCAGAGTTCATGAAAATTGTACCTGCGCTTTTTATAAACACACTTTGCCCTAATGTGCACGTAAGCTTCCGTGTCTCGAGTCCATGAGTTCTTGTCCTTCCGGGTGACGCCGCGTCTTTGCTCTATCGGAGAGAAATAATCAAGAAAAAAATTAGAACCATTTTTGAGAAAATTTCGAAAGTGTCTCAAGGGGTTCATGTGAAGTACGCGTCCAAAATTAAAATACTCATTTCAAATGCAAGGAATCGCGAAATCAGATCAGTCGAGAAATATTTCGTTTGAATAAAATCCCGTGCACGGTTTGTTCGTGCTAGTGTTGTTCACAGATGAACGGATGGATTTGACTTTCGACAACACTTTCTCTGTATCAGGGGCGTTCAAAACGTGCATACATATTCGAGAAAATAATTTATTCTTTTAATAAGAATTTTTTTTTCAAATCAGGGGCTCACAAATCGTATTAGTCTCTAAAGATCGGCATTTTTCTGATTCATTATGTTTCCCTCTCTACACTTCGTACACAAGAAAATAAAAAGTTGAAAAGATGAAAGATACAAGAGCTTTTCTGTTTCTTGTTTCTGGACAAACACAGCAATCAGTTTGGGGAATGCTTTTGTAGGATGATTGAATTAAAAAGTGTTCCAAAAGAATGGCAACCAATAGAAGAAAATGAAGAAAATTATAAAAGACTGTTTGGTATGATTCTGATGAACATGTTTTGTCAGATGCAACATTTCAAATTGAAATCTGTAAAATGTCAATGTTTTTTGAAATTGTTCCTGAAATGTTTTATCGAATTTTACGAGACAACGTATGCAAAAAAGTACGAAACGACCTACAAATAAAGTATAACCACAGAAACGCATCAAACCTGGTATCTCTGTAATGTGATTTAGCTCAAATATCTTCCAACGATTCAACTGTTTTTGTCGCACTTTAGCAAATAACTTTTCAACTAATCATCTCTAGTACATATTTTCCAGTTCCCTATTGTGATACTTGTTTGTTTGTGGAAAGATCTTTATAGTATGTTAATACATATTAAAATCAAGCAATTCGTTTCCCTCTTTGTTCTGATATTCAAAAATTTACGACATCCAGAAGCCAATCTTGTGGAGAATAGAACAAGTTGATTTTTCCTGTTCTCGTCGCAAAGAGCACATACCATAGCTTGAAAACAATCAATTTTCCTCACCTACAATGTAAAATTGAATAAAACTAATTTATTTGGACTAACATAAAAAGTCTTGGAAGAAAAAGGTTTGGTAAAGAAATGTTTATATAGTTTTTCAAGGGGGATGGGAAAATACGTTTGCCCTCATTTACTCTAATGGCTGATTGCGATTAAAAGGTCTTATTGCACGGTACTTCTCAATTACATGACCCTAAGAAATGGTTGAATACTGAATATTCGTCAATAAAATAACAAATCCAAGTTAATTATTTGTTAAGTGATGAATTACGTTACTAGTAACATTTACAATATCATCTGGAACTGTTTGTTTTTGAAAGTACTTCCGAAATGCTGAAGATAGTTTTATTTTAATTTCACAGGAAATGGAATGATGCCTTATTGGAAAAAGCTTACGGCTATTTAGTTAAAGATCTACCACTTGCTGGTAATGCTCCTGGCGGAATGGTGCAGTATCGAGTTGCCCTTGTCCTCAGGTAATGTGTATTCTAAACAACAATTAATATAATCTGTCAAATTGTCTTAGATATAAACCTTGGATTCTACGAGTATCATTAGAAATTGGCTGATGCTAATTTAGAACGCTGTATTAAAAATAATGTTTCAAAAATTATGTTGATTTAAGTATGCCAAATGCATTGCGATAGAATGTTTTATATCTTCTGAATGAAGTTTCATAGGTTTATTGGTATTCAAACCTAATATAATTATGACAAATTCAGTTTTTGTGGTCTAGAAAGATGTCCCACTGTTGTAAAATAGATTGTCAACATTCTATATTCTTCTTTTATACACTTGCTATGACGCACGTTCATGTGTTTTATCAATTTCACCATGCTTTTCTCATAATTAACCTAAATAGATCATAATTATTTTATCTGAATGTACTTATTTTCAGTTTTAATTTACTGTTAATTCTTTTCAGTTTCTTCTTCAAGGCATATCTGGCAGTCTGCCAGAAGATTCAGACAATCTATGCAGATTATCCAGCCATTCCTAATGACCATGAAAGTGCAGTTCGTGGATTCGGTTCCGTCAAGCCTTCGAGTGCTCAGTATTTTCAAGTGGTAAGAATCGAGTTCATCATTTTATTTATTTCGTATTGAGATCGTTTGCACTTAATAATAATAATAATAATAATAATAAGAGTAATAATAATAATAATAATAGGTAATAATAGCAATAACCCCAAGGACTTGTACGGGAAAAGGCGGCTGAAATTCATGCGATACAAAATTGTAACAAACATCAATGAAGTACAGGAAAGCACATCTATAATGCCCAAATAATATATAATACACGTTCATTATACTTCGATTAAAACTATAGTCTGTTGACACTTCCTCAGTTGTGACGCTTTCATCCAATCGGGAGCATGACGCCACTACAATGACGCCACTATAGTGTCGTTCGAGCTCCCGATTGGATGACAGCATCAGAGCTGAAGAAGTGTCAACGGACTCATAGTTTTAATCGAAGTATACTTTACGATTTATTTCAATTTACATTTGTCCGTACTTACTCAAGTAGGCACTTGTAATAAGGCTGATTTTTCTTTCCCATGATCGATCTTCTTGGTAGAGTTTGGTGTATAATTTTAACGATATTATTGTAACGTAAATACTTATTTGTGTAGCTGAGAAAATATTCTGCAAATGTGTAGAATAAACTTAATGACATTTTTACATAGGCGATTCTTGTAACTGATGTTCTCTTCCATGACGCATCGCCGGTAGCTATTAGTGATCACCACTTGATCGTGAATTGGCAGCACGCAGCACAAATCCTTCATCGAAACGTCTAGTGGTCCTCGACCAGTTTTTTCGATCCCTCAGTATCGATATGTGCACTTCGAATCTCTGGGCTTAAGTGATGGCGGGCTGACGAACTAAGTTTCTGATGGCATCAGCTCAGACGAGTGTCCAGGACCAAGCAGGATACAGGCCATCCATAATTTCCTCCTCCTAATTGATTGAGAATAGCATATTGAAGACTAATGTTAGCTTGTTGTGTAGCACCTCTTTGATGTTCACCATGGGATGGAGGCGTCGTGATGAATGAGGTGTCCATGGCGCAGTCTGGATTATACAGAGCGGCCATGGCCCCGGCTATGCTTTGCCCTAGGCTATGGTTGCTGGGTACTAAACCACTTTCAATGGTGCATGAATTTAGTAGTGTAATTGGTAGTACTAATAATTGACAGTCCAATTGATGAAAGTACGGTATGCACTGAGAATAACTTAAACAAGCCTTAATGGCAGACACTTTACTGTTCGGAACAGAGCTGAGCCCGATGTAGACTCCGCGACGGCTCAAAGCGAACTGGCGTGTAACCAATACGTAAAACGTCGTGTATGGAAAATGAAGACTTTTGGTGAAAAACAAACATTCTTATTGATTGTCAAAAAAGGAAGGATATTTTTTATTATTATAATATTTACTATTATAGTTCGATTATTTCTATTAAATTTTCTTTTTTTAAATTTCTAATTATTTAGATATAATTTATAAATGCAGCCATTTAGGCAAAAATCGAGCGTCATCAAAAGCACCCTCCGATTATGCGGTATATTGGGCAAGGCGGCTTTTAGGAGTCCCAAAGGCGATGATTAGCTCATTGATTATATTATTTCATGTAGACCAATTCTTAGCTTCTTGCCATCTCTGCTCCAATTTTTATCTCAGAGCGTCTTGCCGGACGAAACAAAGATTGTCACAAACATAGATATTGTTTACTAGCTAATTCATCAGACGACGCCAGTATGGAAAATGATTAATATGACTGTTAACTGGGGTGTACTACAAACGCATGCCACTGGATTGGACCACTTACACGCGGGAGCCCGAGCACTTACCCGAGCTTGTTCCCTCGGCGGACAATCTCTTAAAATATGCAGGGCTGCTCACATCCCGCGAGAACGACGAGTTGCGTCGTACAAAGTGTGGAATTTTGGTATTTGTTTTTTCAATAACTTTCAGTACGTGACGGCAGCTATTGTTTTCATAGCACATAGAAATTGTGAATCTATAGACAAAATAAGCCCCGATTTCGAACTACACCCGTTGAAAGGTGTTGTATAGTAAATGAGATTTCGACATCTTCAAATTAGAACAACAACTTATTTCCAAAATCAAAAATGGGTCTCGTCCTCCAGAAGATGTGTTACAACGCAGTCAGCGTAAGAGCGATGATTCCAGTTGCCCTTAGTCCAATCCAGTAGGCAGGAAATCTCCGCTGACGCGTACGTCACTTCCAAACTTGACTGTTCCTCCTAGGGGACGCTTGCTCCTCCCTCGGGGACGAAGGGGTGGCTGGGCGGTAGGCTGTGCTCGAACGATCGCAGCGGGGAGGCTGGCTCGCTGACTTCCCTTCGAGGCGATGGGCAGCGCCGCTGCTGGCGCTCACCGTAGCGTTCGCCCGGACTATTCCGCGCTGTTCGTAAGGACGGCAGTGCACGTAGTGTTGAATCGTGGTACCGCTTGCACGGATGCCTCAAAGGTCTTTAATTACAGCTTCGACACACTATCATTCACAACCCTCTGAATGTTGTAGGAAAAGAAAAATCGTCACAAAACTGCTTTGCAGCAACGAAGCGTATCTCATCAATGACAATAGAAACATTTGTGCATTTGATTGAGGAAGAGACCATGGTGAATTTCTTTTCCACCTGTAATGACACATGTATTTATATTCTTACTTAATACCTTGTGTTTTATGTGTTTCCAGGTCCCAAATGATCAGAAAGTGAACGATCCTGTGGGTCGCCCAATTGTTCATAAGTCAGCGTATAAACAAGCTACAGGTAAATTCGATACATATTTTCTACCTAGCGTCGTTTGCTTCTTCCAAGTGTTTAAAGATGTCAAAAAGTTAACTCTATGTTGTTGTTTTTTTTGCAGGAGAAGCTGTATATTGTGATGATATGCCCCAAATAAAAGGCGAGCTGTATTTAGCACTAGTGTTGAGTTCAAAAACACACGCTCGAATCCTATCTATTGACGCATCTCAGGCCTTGGCTTTGGATGGAGTACAAGCTTTTTATTCTGCGGAAGATCTCCCAGGAAAAAGAAATTCTTGGGGACCCATTATTCACGATGAGGAAGTCTTCGCCAGAGATGTTGTAACGTACCAAGGTCAACCTGTAGGAGCAATTGTAGCGGATGATCAGAGAATTGCTCAACAGGCGGCAAAATTGGTCAAAATTTCTTACCAAGATATTGAACCTGTTATAGTTACAATCGAGGTATGTTATATTAATAACATAATACGTCCGATAATCCGCATTAATGGGAAAATAACCCTTCCGGATTACCTAATATTCAAAATATGAGAAATGAACAAATAAAAATATTAACGTGACTTTTTAACCACTTTATAAAAGCTCATTAAAATCGTTTATAATTCATTCTGATAGCTTTTGAAGGGAAAAGAATGAATATAACTATTCATTTTACTTCAATTGTTTACCAACCATATGCGTACTGTTCGTGTCAGGCATAAACTACACCTTCAAAACAAATCCATCAAGTGTAAATTTCGTGGTGACAGCAGATGTATTTTGGTAATCCATGATGGTAATAGAGGATTGAGGAGGTATCAACCACAAAGTATATTACAATATCAATTATTATAAGAAAACATAGCTTTACACATGTTTCAGAACTACTTTATTCCAGTACCTCTACAAAGATGTAAATAAGAAAACAAATATAATTAGCATATGAATAAAACAGAAATACAAGTGAACACAATAAAACGTTTTGTTTTGTAAATAGAATACATACCCAAATGCCATGAATTAAAGCAGGCATGTCTCAAGTCGGCGCCATATGGTTTGTCGTTCAGAATACTAATACAGACTGTAGGAAAATTGTTGCGGGAGGAAAAGGAAGAATGGAAAAAGCTAATCAATACATAATTTTAATATGGAGCTGCATTTTATTTGAGACTGTTCATTGAGACATAATAAATTATGGTTTTTAAATAATCAAATTTTCAAAAAAGTTAATTCTGTTGCCATTATTTTCTAAGTAAGTAATTTTGAATTGGATATCAGGGTCGAAAGAGGGATTACATTGAATTATTTTGTTGGAAATTAATGGACCAATATCCAAAAAGATAGGAAACACATTCAGCAAATATCACATCAATGTATCATATAAAACTCATATCCTCCAGACACGTCTCCCTAGAAATAAACCCCCCATATCTTTAATGGATAAAATTGACATTTTAAAATGTAAGAGTTGTAATTCTGCCTATGTAGTACAAACGGGTAAAACGTTTTCATGTAGAGTGAATGCACCTTTGACATTTCTCTGTAATACGTAAGTGCGTAGTGAGCTTTCTCAGCGATTGTGTCTTAATTATAGAAGCGGGTCCGTTCGCTCCGGCCCTGTTGAATTCCTCAATAACTGCGAAACAGAGACGCTACGGATTATTGCGCAGTTTATATGAAAGCGTAGTTCCAAGCTATCGACTGCGTCACGCCGACTTCTTATCCAGGGTTGTTCTAAATTAGTTACCTAAAAGCAACATGAAACGCTTCCAAACCATTGACTGGTATTTCTCCGGTAGCTCTTCAAACCTCGCGCCGTGTTCTCGAGTTTCAAGCTTACGCCGCCAGATATCTGTCCATATACTTATTTGGCAGGAACTGTGCGGTTACGCGTTTGGTGGAAACAGTGACACCGCAGCGGTTCAGAACGTGGTAAGTCTTGCTGGTGGTACCCCGAACCGCAATCACCAATTGTTGTAAGAAGAGGCTTCAGAGCGTAGTACAACATAGCTACGCCTCAGGCAAAGACTATGAGAGCTTGGTGTGCGCGCTTCGTGGAAACGCATTGTGTAACACACCGAGAGAAAGAACAAGGTCGCCCTCGGGTGGCAAAGCACATTGTGGAAGCCGAAATGGAGCGATGCGCCGAACACGCGATGCATCGAACTCCACACGAGAGCAAGTTTAGGGCTGGATCTTCTTCGGCTTACGAATTGGAGAATTTTAGCACAGCGACTGCAGTGTACGGCGTTCAAGTTGCAAGTGGTTGCATGTGGAGTGACAAGCAGAAACGATATGCCTTCTGTGTGGACATGAACTGGATAGAAAATGAAACTAATAATCTCGAAAAGTTTGTGTTCAATGATGACGCCACGTTCCACATGAGCGGTACCGTTAACCGCTACAATGTGCAGTGTGGATACGGGACACACAGAAACCGAGGGAGATCTTGCAACATACACGTGACTCATCAACACTGAATGTCTTTTGTGCATTGAGTTCTGTCAAATGTTATGCACCATTAATTAGCAGATTGTAATGGGAATTACTTTCTAGACATATTGCTGACTACCAGATGCCATAGCTTCAAGAGGACAGGGGTGAAACCGTTTTCCAAAAAGATGGAGCCTCTCCATATTATCAGCAGGAGGTCACGCCTACCTATCTTGGACGGTTCCTTCTTGGATTGGGCGAGGTGGGACCATAGCTCAACCATCTCCAGATCTAATGCCCTTACACTTTTGTCTGTGGAGATATGCTAAAGACAAGGTGTATATCCATTCGCACATTTCAATGTTTGATTAAGGATTCCTAGCACGTAAACTGCTACGGTCAATAATCCCATACGTGTTGTGCATGTTTTATGTCAATGGGTGGCGGTAATCTTTTACCGTTGTATGGCGAGATATGGCGCCGACCTGCCCATCTGCTTGAGGGGTTTCCCCATCCTGGTATCTCTCACCAGCGAGGAACCGCCCCAGCTGGGAAAAAGCTTTAAGCTCCCGACTAGTCTCTGGCCATCAATGGTAGTGTAGTGCGTGTGCGTGTGAGTGCGTAAGTAAGGGGCGAGGATAGGACAAGGATGCGGAAGGAACGATTGGGCGTGGGCCCTAGCCCGTATGTTCGGGTACTGCTCCGGAGTTCGCCTGGTGTTGGTCGGAGAAACTATGGGAAAAAACCGATCAGAACAGCCGGCTGCAAGAATTCTCCTCCAGACAGCGACGGAATTCAATCTATCTGTCTAGCTAGTGTCGCAATTCTTGCCACTGCCGGGACTACGGGAACCATACGACCTCCCAGTCAGGGGCATTATAGTGACGTTAACTGACACCCTGAGCCACCTAGCTCACACTTCAACTAACGCCGAGCAACGCAAAAGCATCAATTGTGTGTTGGATGAATTAGATGCAGATTTTCTCTCACATTTCTGGGAAGGAACTTCGCACGGATTGCATATCAACAGTGTCTACAGTGTCTACTTCGTATGGACAGCATATCTACATAAGGAAGCCACAGTGAGCATTTGTAGGGAGAAACTTATGTCAATTTGTGAACTAAGAATCAATTATTTAACGTAAGTAAATTTGTGTTATTTAATGTTACTTTTAGGTAACTAATTTAGAATAACTTGTATATGGTCCCCAGAGGGGGAGCCTCTCGCGGATGTGGCGCTGTAGATTGCCTCCGCCTAGGCGGAACGGACGCGGTAGTGACCACACACTCTCTGGTAGCGCCACCGGCGGCTAACAGTACCTACCCGTTGGTTGGTAGCACTGGCGGAAGCGCTCGGTATTCGTGGCGTTTACCAGTCCTACAGACACTGAATGAAAAAATAACAAGACAGTGATAGTCCTGGAGAACAACAATCAGCTGCATTGCAATACGGGGAGAAATAATCGTCAAATTCAATTGCCATCATCCTCGCAGAATATCAAGAGGTCCAAGTTCCATTTCCGGTTGGAGTGACTACTGCTTTTTTTTAAAATGAAATTAAATGTTTATTTCATGACATTGAAAATTATTTAGGATTGAGGATTATTTAGGTATTGAGGATTTCATCGTGGCGGTGAAGAATAAATCTTCCAGAAAAGTTTTGCTTCGGAAATTGATTTTTTTAAAATTTGTAGCGTCTATATGGACGCAACGTTTCTCCCACCTCCTTAAAGAGCGTTGAACACACTGTGGAGTAAACCTCCTTTAATATGTGCACTCTGGGGGCCGCTGGGTACTCAAGTCACGTCAGTTAGAGACAAGTCAGGGAATCGCATATAATCGGAATAAGAATAGAGGCAAGGTTTAGGGCGCTTCATAGGGGTTGGACTAGCCCTTGTGAAGCAGACAAGCTCGTTTTGTCGAAACAAATTTCACATGAGATTCTAACCCGGGGAGGGATCGAACCCGGAACCTCAGTGGTGAAAGGGAAGCGACTTCCCCTGAGCCACAGTACTTCAAAACGATCTCGCTCCAATGTGATGGAGGACAAATGGTTAATGTTGGCCGTCTACCATACGTGTAGCTTAGAATGTAAAAATCGAAAGAAAAAATGTTCAGTACAACGGGTTTCAAGCCTTTCCGATGTACGCATATGAGGACTTTGAATTTATGATTTCTTGGGACAAGAAATTTCAAATTACGCAACACATCAAAACGACAGCACACGTGAGAAATGCATCAAAGTGGCAGCAAATGTAAAGAGGATTTTGTCATCAAATCAGGATAGCAGGAGGTTTTCTGGGTGATATATGCAAGACTCGTTTCTTTCAACATTCCGTGTAAAAAATTGTATAATCAGCAGTTTCGAAATTTCTTGGCGGAGAAATATCTGTTCAGTCAGAAACAGATATTTCATACCTCTGGTACAATAAAAGACTGCAGGTGACTAGAGATATAAATTACTAGGTTTTAGAAGCAAGAGTTATTTACTGATAATACAAACCCATTGTGTATCTATGTTTTGAGAATTATGTGCAGATTTCAATCGTGTAAATTAATGTTTATTTTTTCAGGATGCAATAGAAAAGGAATCATTTTTCCCTGGATATCCTAAGAAATTAGAAAAGGGAAATGTTGATGCGGCTTTTGCGGCTGCAGACAATATTTTGACTGGTGAAGCTCGTATGGCTGGTCAGGAACATTTTTACTTAGAGACGCATTGTTGTATTGCTGTACCCAAATGTGAGGACGATGAATTGCATATATATATTTCTTCTCAAAATCCAACCGAAGCTCAGGTACAGTACATTTATTAATGAAAGTTTTGTGATAAAATCCATTACTAATATATTCCTTTATTTTTTTTAAGTATCTCTCACAGCACCCTTTGTAAATTATATGAATACATTTATTTTTCTAGAAATTAATAGCAGAAATGCTTGACATTCCTGCAAATCGAGTAACATGTCATGTTAAGAGAATGGGTGGAGGATTCGGTGGAAAAGAATCAAGGTTTAATGTAGTCTCTTTGCCTGTCGCATTGGCAGCTCACAGGTAAGAAAATTATATCAGATTTATTTGGTTTAAGATAAGTTGACTTCTTGGTTCGTATGTTCTTTTATTTGGTGCCTGGGTGATTAATTTGCAGTATCATTTACTGGATGTGGCACCTGGCGAGACAAGGATTTTACGCAAGTTTTGGTGTTGTATTCATTTCTCTCTGCTATCAGTTTTAAGGATTTCATTATTAATTTTCCGTAACAATTCACAATACATGGTCCACCCCTAGTGGGACAGTATGTGCAATTTGTGCTATTTTCACATTCTGTGACGGAGCAGAAACTACATCTCTGCGGGAATGTGGAAATCACACGAATTAAGATATTTAATATTAATTTGATTACATATTTTCTCTAAATTACATTACACTGCTACATTCGGTTCCTCTTTTCATTCGTTTAAGTCCCCTACAATACTAATAAATTCACTGCGCTCTTATATGAGCTTCCTTTGATTTGATTTTAATTATTTTAATCAAAGAAGAGTAACAAAAACTGTATGTGACATACGGGGGAGAAGTGCCATCTGAGCTCGTGTTCTAGAGCTCCAGAACCTCTTCCCAACATTTTAAGTAAATATTGTTGAAGGATAAATAAACGTTTGAAAAAAGCGAGGGTAGCAACATTTGAGAAATAAAAATTTTCGCCGCCGAGTTATAGAAAACTAGCTGAATCGGTAAACGAACTGCAGATTTGATTTTTTTGTATTGCAAATAAAACAGTACCCCATATCTCCTCTAGTTATCCACTCCTATCACTACTAGCAAAAGGAGAGTTCAACGAAACGTGGTCATATGTGAAGCTACGCTGATGTCCAGGAACAAAACAAGGGGCTACCTCAGCATTTGCTCAATGGATCGGGAAAACTGTACAAAAACCTGATCGAGATGGGTGTCGTTGATGCGGAGGCTGAAGTTTATTACTTGTTACAGGCATATTAAGCCTTTTTTAAATATTATATTATTCAAATGTCAACTTCCATAGCTAAAAGCTTCATCAAGGCGCGATGCTGTTAATCCGCAATTACAATTTTTTCTCCCTGTCACGAGAAATATTCACAAGAGCCCAGGTGAACACTACAAAGAATAAAACATTCATTTCATCTTAACATACCCATGAATATGTTTTGCCGGGAGTGTACACCGACGAATCATTGCCAAACGTAGGATTTCAACGAAAATGCATATTTTTATATAAGATTGCTACAGTTTCTCGCAGTGTGTTTTGTGGTGATGGCATACTCATTCAAAAAATTCAATCCTTTTGCATGCATGTTTGAATGTTTTGATAACTTTTTGAAAACTCATGCATAAAGCATGTAATCATTTTCCATTAATTACGACATATTTACTCTTATTTAACATGTTGAGGACGTTTTCTAATTTTTTTGCATACATTGTTTTGACCTAATATATTTTATTCGTAAATAATAAATAGCATTTAGCACGCATATATTATAATCTGACAGCGAGGAAATAAAACCTATGAAATGAAGAATTCACAATATTTCCTTTGTGGCAAGTGGTAACTGAATTTTTTGCAGCCGCATTATCGAGATAAGTGAAACGCTCTTAACGGGAGACTGTATGTCGCCCGACTGTTCAACCTCTGCTAGATACAGGGAGAAGCGTCTGCGAAGTGTTCAGACATTGCTCGGTGAATGGCACTCCCGAAATGACGGTAAATTCCCTCCACATCTTCAAGCATCACCCAATAGTAGAAGGGAAAAGTATTTTGGGAAACGACTCGGGATTTCGCGTTAAGAGCTTGTTCTGGCATTTGCTTACTTACTTGCTTGGTAGGTTTCCGGACGCAACAACAGCGGTGGGTATTAAGTCCCGTTATTGTAGTGCATATTATATTCAGGATGGTAGTGGTATTCCTGAGGAACATGAGGACCTACATGTTGACTCGCGGGGTTTGTCGCTAGCAGATATCTAATGCAGCTGGGCACAGATCCTGCCGGAATATTCTCTTAGCATCCAACATGTATGGTGGTGTATTGCATGTAAATGTGTATGTGGGAGAGGGTAACAATGATGAAGGGAACATCGCATGCGGGCCTTGTTCCTTTCCCCGGCGTCCGCCTAGTTTTGATCAGAGAAACCACGGAAAGCTATCGCTCAGAGCAGCCGGCCACTAGATGTCTTCCCCAATGGGTGAATTTGCCTTAGTTCTTTCACCTTCACCTTCGGGACTCGAACCCTCGGACCTCTTGGTTAAAGAAGCTGCAGACACAAAGCAACAAAAACAATGCTGGCACTGATCCATCGCACGGGTTTGGCTTTCTTAGTGTGAAGAAGTATAATGGCACATTCGTTTTTCAGCGTGCTCTAAGTTTTGTTTTAAGAAAAGTGATTCCAAAATATTTTTTTAGACAAACAAATAAATCTGACAAGAATATTTGGAAACCTTCTTTTCGTAGTCACAAGCAACATACTAGAAAATGGCTGAAAGGCAAAAAACTGAGAGTGCATATTTAATTGATATTTGCCCCCACTCGCGTGTGTTTGGCTATTAAAACATGTTTACATGTTTGGCTATTAAAGCATGTTTACATGTATATTGAGTAAAGAAATTGAAAAAATTTCCAAATTTGAAATACTGACTGTAAATAATCTTTCTCTAGTCATTAATATGACGGACACCCCGTCCCGAGAACAGTTTTTGCTCCTGGAACGCCGACAATTATACGCGAAGGGTTGGGTATTCTATTCAAACACTATTAATAAAAACAGTTCCTGTTCAAATTTTAGACATTCAGATTTAATAACACTTATAAATAATTGTGATTTTAATAAACTGCATTTTACGTTGGCGTGACGTGACTTTTCGGCTACTACCTTGTAGCTATCTTCAGACCTCCGATTTAAAGAACAAATATGCACATTTTTCAAAATTGGATTATAATTGGATTTTACCTTGTTTTAAATAGAGTTGGAATGTAAGTCTACACTATCACCCTATCACGTCACGCCAACGTATAATGTAGTTTATTAAAGTCACAATTATTTATAAGTATTAATAAATCTGAATGTCTACATTTTGAAGAGGAACTGTTATTTATTAATAAGACTATAAACATTCATAAAGAGAAGAAGTGAAATATTCAAATACTAGCTTGACGTGGTCTTTCTGGCAGATATTGTCATATCAAAAAGGTTTATTTGTGCTTTGTAACTTAATAATAAAAATGAAATTTAAACACATTACATTTGTTCTGTTCGTCCATTGTCTGGCTAAGAAAGTTATATGGAAAACATGGATTAAAATGTGAGTTTAAATTATTGTTCCATTACAGAATTAGTTTTAGTTATCATCACTCTGATGAATCAAAGTCGTAACAATTCATGTGAATGTCGTAAAGATAGATTAGTAATTCACAGTGTCCACTAATAAATACGCAAGCGCACTGAGACCATAAAACTTTCTTCTAGAATTCTAGTCTTTTTTCTAGAAATCTTCCGAAATATTCTAGAGGAAACCAGGTGAGAATCGTCAATCGATTTGTCTCATCGAGAAAAATCGAATGACCTTTTGATCACCTCTGTAGGTCCTGCCCCTCAAAAAGAGTAATAATGTCTTAAAAAGAAAACGAGGCCTTTTAAGGAAATTCTTAGAATATTCTTGTTCAGTCAGCAAAATCATTATCAGTTCCCCACAAGAAGAACAAGATGCGTCAAACGGCACCTCATTTGCCTCGATTGGTGGGCCGGAATATGTCAAACCGTGAATGATCGACTAAAGGACGAAGGTTCCTGATTGTTGTGTAAGAATACAGATTGATTGATTGAAGATTTATATAATGCAGAGCTCCATATATTCACTTTTCCAAGTAGTGCCTGCCGAATAAAAACTGAAAAAGTGGCAAATTAGTCCGATTTTGACAGATGCCAGATTGAAGGAAGACAGACAAATAATCTTCCACTATGTATAAATAGTAGATTCAAATGTGTAACCAGATATTCGGGATTCTCTCTTTTTGGTGATTCTCAAAAACAAACTTAAAAATGAAACTCGAGATCACTTAAAATGTAATCACTGATGCGGCGTAATGAATCTCAATCAAATAGCATAAAAAGAACGTGAAAAAACTATTTTACAGAAAATTTAATTCAACTATTTCAATGGATTAAAAAAAATAGAACTATGAAATGTATAAAATAGAAAATTGCTCACCGAAGTAATGTGGGGTTAATTAACTGGAGAGTAAACTGGAATTAAAAAGTTCTTATAAACTCATTGATTTTTTG
This sequence comes from Gryllus bimaculatus, assembly GCA_017312745.1. Taxonomy (NCBI): domain Eukaryota; kingdom Metazoa; phylum Arthropoda; class Insecta; order Orthoptera; family Gryllidae; genus Gryllus; species Gryllus bimaculatus. Next base: position 1,915,021 of record BOPP01000191.1, on the reverse strand, counting down.
GTCAAAGGACATTTTATACCCAAAGAGGAAAGGAGAAGCATTCAGTAAGATGTGGGTAGTTTTGTCAAGTGTGAAAGCGGTTCCACACATTAGGCATTCGCCGAGCAGCGAGCTACTGCTCGCCCAATCCCGGACTGCTATTGTGTTCGGCGAATGTTCGCTCCCTTTGATGTGTCCTAAAGAGCGACACGCGGTGGGTAGGAAGAATACCGAATATTCAGCGCTCGGCGAATAGCGACCAACCCGTCCACACTTCTTGGGATTCGGCGAATACCACATGTGTGGTGCCGCCGTGAAAAGGGAAGTCTTCTAAGTAGTTGTTTCTGATGTAGGTACCAGGGAGATTAGGTATTTTATTAAGCAAAATACCTATTGTTACCCAGGCTTTCTTCGAGACTAATTTTTGTAGAAGAGTAAATTATCAATTTTATATAAACAACGGTGTTTAAGATTATTATTTTTAATGTATTGGATTCAAATTTTAATGAAATACCATAATTTTCTTTCATAGCATTTTACAGTACATTGCTATTAGAATTAATTTTTTCATCTTACGCACTTCTGCTGGCCTCTACGAATCTATTCAATACCAATTCTGCTGCTCCGCTACTGGCTTTTGGCGGGCTGGTACTGTTATGCACTGCTACTGGCCTCTGGCGGAATATATTAGGAACCAATCTGCTCTTCGCGAGAGGTGAACAATAATTAACGTGATGCATCTACCAACGTATTAATTAAAATATTTATTTTTCACTTTTGTCTTGTGTTACATTTTACCAAACTGTGCAAGGACACTGCGACAATCCTGAAGAAGAGCCTGTAAAAATTTCGTGTCTATTCATACACTTCTTATTGCGGTGCCGATAACGGACACATGACTTTAAATTCACGTTTATTAGTATAGATTCATCTTCTATAATTTTCAGAGTATTGATGTATTCTCGCTGCATTGTAACCAAATGGGCAACTCTAAGTAAATTAAGCTTTCAATTGTAAATTTGGGTTCCACATTCAAAACTTAGTGCTGATTTAGAGTTTATCAGGCGATTAATTTAGAATTTTTCATATATATTTAATTTGTAATTTTTCCGATGTGATTTTTCCAGTTTAATTTTGCAATCACCATCAATCATAACTATTTAACTGAGGCTTGCTAGGAAAGCCACTTTATTTAGCTTCTGGGGCAATGACATCCATTGCGAGCAGGTTATTACTTTCTCGACCGTACGAAGGTACGTCGTAAGAAGAGAAAGTTTGGTAATCGGGCGGCGGAAAACGGAATTTTCGTCAGAAAAACTCTTGTTGGCGGCCGTAGTAACGAAGATATGGATAAACCAGGTGCCAAATATAGAAACAAATTCCTCCTATAGGTGATGTAGCCATAATTCTTGTTTTCTGGGTCCTTGATACCGAAAATCGATTGACGGTAAAACGTCTGTCTGTCCGTCCATCTGTAGTCAATGCTAGATCCTTAACCATTCAGTCGATTTTCTCTGAAATTGATATTCCCGATCGATCTGTATGAACTCCACACTTAAAAAGTTTGAATCGGATATTTTAATTTTTGAAGGGTACTTTATTTAAAGCATCAGAAACATTTTAAAACTTTTGTCAAAAATGGCTCCATTTTTTTAAAACTTTGTCATCGGATAGCGTAAGGAACTCTATTCGAAAATTGGAGAAGTGCAATTTCTTTGGTCTCTTATAAAGGACGGTATAAAGTGTAGTGCTAGTCTCATTTTCGGCAAACTCTCCGTTTTTACAAAAAATTTAAACATAGCGTTTTGTAAATATTGGTTTGACACAATTACGTTTTTACGCGTCTGTCGGAGTGCGAGCCTTGCCATTTTTCTGTAGCGTAGTGATGTGGCTGACGGCGAGGTTACTCGGAGGAGCTGAGGTTAAGTCTCGGTGCGGAAGATAATTTTTGCTTGCTGAAAACAGTTTTGCATGCTTATGTAGTAATATAATATAGCGGAACACTTATAAATAATGCCAATAACTAGGTGTTGTATCACCACTTTTTATTGTAGGTAGTAATAATGTGGAATAAATGCACCGTCTCTATGTAATTTATCTCCTCAAGTAAAAAATCTTAAATTTATATTCTTTCTCTTATTGGCCAACAGCTCATTTCATAGACAAGAATTTGCACGTAGGAAGTTAATCCAATTGCACTCATAATAAAATGCTATATGAAGCAAGATTCTTTTCATTCAAAAATTTTAGTTTTATTCGCTATTGCTAATGTATATATTTTGCTGATGTATTTAATTTTAATGCAATTTTTCTGTGCCAAAATAGAAGAAAATGAATTAATATCACTAAATTTGAAGTACTAACTGTCAACACCGACTATTCGAAAATACTGTCTTGGGCCACATATAGACCACCGGAGACATATATACAATCCTTATTTTAAAGTTAGTGGCAGTTGCATTGACATAGCGGGTGTACTCGTACTTTTTCTCCAAACCTGTCCTAGATCTTGAGTATTCAAGCAACTGATTACCTTCTCAATGCAATGTATTTAACTAAAGAAGATCGTAAAATTACTTTAAGTACATATTTTTCAAAATATTTGTAGTTTTCGCGTGATTTTGTGGTTCACGATTAGAAAGTATACATTTTTGCTGGAGAGACAATGTGCTTGTGCTCCGTTTTCTCACTCAATTTCACACAACAGAAAAAAATAGTAGAAACTGAGAATCTTATTTTTGAACAAATATCACAAAAACTGGAACTAAACCTCGTATTTATTGTAAAAAACATTTTTCATTGCAAATCTACAAATTTCAAAATAGGGACAAACGAGCCAGGTGAAGAAAATATGACTAATAATCTGTTGATTACATGTGACCCATTGTTTCAATGGAGACAAAGTAGTTTGTCATTTTAACTAGATCGAGTATTCCACACTCTGATGTGCTAAAACAAATTCTGAAAACGATATGTGAGGCATAATCTGGTTGTTTCACTGAAAATCCTATTTTTATTCACGTCGCCGCTTCTTCTGTTGTTCGCCCGCACCCTTCAATTGTAAGTTGATTATGAAACCATTGAAGCTGTTTTGAACGCATTAAGCAGGTGCGTCTTTGCCTTTATCCCTGTTTGCCTTGTCTATATAACTCTTTTCACTGTCATATATCACTCTTTTCTTAGAGGAGAAAAGTGTTATTTACGGATATAAAATGAATTGTTACATTTTGTTTTACTTTTCCAGTTTATTTGTATAGGTGTAAATATACTTTTAAACTTCTGCATGAAATTGATTATTGGTGTTTATTATTATTGTTGTTTATTATTCTGATTATTGGTGTTTTAGGTGCGAAATATATTATGTGGTTTATTGTCATAGGATCTTAAAAAGGATACATCACGTCAAATTGTACATTAAATATAACAATTTTGAAAAATTCAATATAAATATTTTTAATGTTTCAATTTTGTAAATACAGAAGAAAATCACAAGAAATTTTACAGAAATAACCGAAATATTGGAATTTTACAATGCAGCATCAGAATTTGCGATAATGTTAAGGAAATGAAATTGCAATAATCAAAATTTCATTCAAATATTTTAGTTGGATACGTCTTCTTCTCCATTTCACAGTAACAACTTGAAAGAAAACCGAAATTCATACGAATCCTTTGAAGCAGTTACTGACTTGCGGTAAAATAGCAGCACCTCCTTTACGCGTCGCTAGACGTGTTTTATTGTGAAGTCACGCAAGTGTACAATTGCTTACGCGAGACGGCGCGCGTCGATCTTCGCGTTTTTCCTCAGGTTTTCGTCGACGGCTACTGGGAAGTCTAGATGGGCCGCTGCGCCCTTCAGCGACGTTCCTGTTAGGCATAACTTCCCTGCGTAGGTCTAAATCGTAGCTATTGCTCGCGTTCTTATTGCGGTTTTCGGTGTAGCTCGTGTGTGGTCTTCCATCGCTTCTGCGGTGTTCATTGTAGTAACTGAGATGGTCGGTGTTATTGCAGCGGTCTTCAGCGTAACTGCTCCGAGGCCGCATGTCGCCGGTGCGCTGTTTGGTGCCATTTCTGCCAACCTCGGCATTTTCGTCGTACCTATCACGGCCGGTGACAGAGACGTGAGCATCAGTCTGCCCGTACCCTGTGAGGGGCGCTGTATCATAACTCATGCGAGAAACATAGATGCTAGGTGGTATAGCGTTATCACATTCGCATGTGTTTGTGTTTTCAATTTGTCCCTGCCGGCTGAAATTCTTACTCCCGGCGTTGTGGCGCTCTGTGTTGAGATGGGCCTTTCTACTGTGGAGCATTGCATGTCTGGTCAATTGTCTGGCTCCACTGCTGCTTTTCACTTGCTCATCTGTATATTTTCCAGAATTACTGCCTAGTTTCCTTATATCTTTTCTGGCTTTCTCAGGAGAGAACTTGCTATAAACATGTTTTACATCACGCTTTGCATTGTACCTGTCAAAATAGCCATGCACCGAAGGATTTCTTGTGTCGTAATTGCAATAATCATTGTAGGAAACAGGTTTGCGATAACTGGTGGTGTCTTCGTTGTGGTTAACTCGTACCTTCGTCTTTCCTGTCACATATTTACATTTTTCAGTGTCTCTTTGGTGTAATCTACCATTACACGAAAAGCCTACTTGAGCATTGACAGTATATACCAACTGTTCTCTCAGATGATGTATTTGCTCCTGGCCTTTCTGAATCTTCGACGACATAGTACTATCCACATAGGAGTCACGTGAGTCATAAATCATTTTTTTATTCCTTTCTTTTTTGCCAATTGAATAGGATAACGTTTGCTTTTTGTTGGCATATTCTGGACTTGCCCCCTTGCTAGGAGTCACTTTTCCCTCTTTTGAGGCACCTTTCTCTCCTTCAAACTCCCACGTATCATACTTATCAGCGTAGTTGGCAGGTGAATTGCTGCGCGGCTCATCCAGAACCTCGCGACAGTTGGACGTGACATATTTATCACCGTAGTTATCGAGAGGGTCATCGTACATTTTTTGTTCTTTCCATTTCTTTGTGTTAGATGAGTGCATTACTCGGCGTCTGGTGCCGGAATAGGGAGAATGTTTAGTAAAGTACGCTGGTTCATTCTGATTTGAGGTGCTTCTCTTTTCAGTTTTTTCTTTCCGTTTCCTGGTTCCACTTGCATGCGTTTCTGTGGGCCTACCATCAGAATACGAGACCCCTTCTGCTTCAATATATTTTCGCTCCTTGTTTATTGCGATATCAACGTGTCTGTGAGTCTTGGGCCTGATATAATTGTCATCATTGTTGTCTGGAGGGTAAACACATACATTTTTGCCTTTCCGTTTCCTGATGCTAATTTGATTCGTTTCCGCAGACCTGGTATCAGGATACGACGCAAATTGTTCCGTGTGATACCGTTCTCTCTTCATTGAGGCATCCTTGTCTTTTTGAATTTCCGACATTGTATGAGTATCATCTAAGTTGCGTGAGCAGTCGTACCTGTTCTTTTGTTTTCGCTTCACGGTGCGGATTGAATGAGTTGCAGAGGAACTGGTGTCGGAATACCGCGTTATTTTCTTCATGATGTCAAATTCATCTGTTTTCATTGACATGTCCCTGTCACTTTCGGTGTCCGCTGCTAAATAATTTAAAGCATAACAGTGTGGTGACTTGAAGTACCTCTTTTTCCCTTTCCGCTTTCCGTTGCTGCTTGAATGCGTTGTAGCAGAACTGGTGTCAGAATACGGAGTTATATTCTTCACGATGTTATATTCTTCTGTTTTCATTGACGTGTCCTCGCCACTTTCAGTGTCCGCTGCTATATAATTTAAAGCATAATAGTTTGGTGAATCGTCGTGTCTCTTTCTTTCTTTCTGTTTTCCATTGCTACTTGTATGAGTGGTAGAAGAACTGGTATAGAAAAATGGCGTTATTTTCTTAACGATGTCATATTTTTCTGTTTTCATATCATTTTCAGTGCCCGAGGTTCTTTTCTTCTCACTATAATATTTTGGTGGGTCATCACGCCTCTTTTCTTCTTCCCATTTCCCGTTGCTACGTGCATGCAATGCAGAGGAACTGGTACCGGAATATCGCAATATTTCCTTCTCGGAGTGGTCCTCATACCTGTTCATTGATGTCTTCCGCTCTCTTTCAGTGTGCAGTTTTATATAATTTTCAGCATTGCCATCTGATGAGTCATCGCGCGTTTCATTTTCTTCCCGCTTCCCATCACTACTTGCATGCGATGCAGAGGAACTGGAGACGGAAGACGGTGATATTTCCTTCTCAAAGCGATTCTCTTCCCTGTTCATTGATGTTTTCCGCTCTCTTTCAATGTGTATATAATTTTCATCATTGTGATCTGATGATTCATCTTGCGGTTGTTTTTCTTCACGCTCCCCGTCGGTATTTTCATGTGTTGCGGAGGAACTGGAGACGGAATACGGTGATACTTCCTTCTCGGAGAGATCATCTTCCCTGTTCGTTGAAGTATCCGATTCTCTTTCATTGTTGAATGTTATATAATTCTCAGCGTAATAGTCTGCCGAGTCATCTGGCCTCGTTTTTTCCTCCCACTTGCTGTTACTTGCGTGCGATGCAGAAGAGCTGGGAACGGAATGCGGCATTATTCCCTTCTCGATGTCATCCTCTTCCTTGCGTATTGAAAGGTGCTGCTGTCTTTCAGTGTCCCATGTCACATAATTCTCAGCGATATTATTGTCCGGTGATTTATCGTGCCTATTGTTTTCCTTCTGTCTTCTAGTGCTCCTTGAATCTGTTTTCGTCATGTCGGCAAACGACGTTTTATTTTTCTGGACGTGATCTTCTTCGTGGTTTGTTGAGATATCTTGGTCTCGTATATCTGATGTTATATTAATATCGATGACGTCTTGTGGATACGCAAACCTCATTTTACTATTCCGTTTCCTTTGGGTTGTTGAAAACGGTAAGGCGCACGTAGTGTCGGAAGAGAGCGACTCTTTTTCCTTGTTGTGTTCACATTCTATATTATTTGCTGTGTCTTGATCTACTTGAATAGTTCCTAATACGTTGTTTTTACTGTAGGTTGTTGATAAGCTGTTGCTCTTCATTTGTTCTTTCCTTGTAGTTGTTTTAGTTGTCTGCTTTACAGTGAGTGGTGAATTTCTCACGATTTTTCGACCTTTTACCTTCTGTTCTGTTCCCATTTGAAGTTCTTGAATGCCTGATATTGCATACTTTGCCAAATCATCATTTGTCTTTTTGTTATACCTTTTTTTCGTGTTCAGGGAATGTTTTTCACCGAGTTTGATATCACCGTGTCCCTTGTCCTTGTTCTGGCCGTCTTCCTTTTTCTTCGTGGTGACCTGAAGATTCTGAATGCATGGCATAATGGAATTATCAGCGCAGATGTCGGGTAAGTCGTTTTCATCTGTAGAGCTTCCAGGTTCATGGAATGGTTCTACAAGTGGGTGTTTTGTGGGAGCGCGATGAGTACTTTCTTCATCTTTTCTAGACCCTTTGGCTCCCGAATCTGTGTTATCCTCTTTATGTTTCGAAAGTAATTTGTTTTGTTTCACACTTCTGACAATTTTCGATGTGATTTTTTGGGCGTTTTTTATTTCCTCCCGTGATTCTTGATATTTTTGATTCAATGGCTGCTCCTGTTTAGCTATATGGTTCTCTGCTTTATCACACGTTTCTTTATCAGAATTAGATGCTGACATCGGACGAAGAGTGATTGAATTTATCGATGTTTTTTTATTTTCGGAATCCTCTTTGTTTTTATCTTGCGCGTCATGTATACGCTGGCTTGACTCTTTTGTTTGTTTTATATTTTCTTCTTTAGAGAATGCTCTCTGCGTGTGTTTAACTTTTTTGGATCCCTTGGTCCTCACGTTATTGTTGTTAGACTTGAAAAATTCCTGACCGAAGTCATCGTGTGATATATCACTATTGGTGACTCCATCTTCGCTAGCACCATCTGCGTCGATCACATCCCTAAAAGTATCAGCGTAGGGAGTCGCCACTTCTTTGTTTTTCTCCATTTCCTTTTCGTTACCGTGAGGGAGGGTGTTCTTGTTTTCATTGAGCCCCGCTTTTCGTGTCTTGGCAGTTGCTTTATATGCAATACCTTTGTCGGTGTCTTTCGCACTACCTTTCCGGACGTGTTGAACTTTTTTATTTTCAGGCTGAATAATTTTGAGGGAGGAGACATCGAATGTCTTATCGTCTTTCTTTTGTTCAGGCAATCTTGCACTATGAGAAAAGTGGGACGCATCTTGGGCAGAGGTTGAAGGTGCTGTACCTTCTTGAGAATCTTTTTTTCTTCCACTTTTTGGATGATTGTTATTGGATTGTGGATGATCACCTTCGATTCTTGCATTTTCTATTTTATTGACCAAAATATTCCTCGGGGTTGGGGATTTTTGAATCTCACCCATTTGAGCTGTTTTGTTGCTCACTTTATTATTTTTATCGGCGTTTTTTTTATGGGAATATTCACCTTTTTTCTTCAGATTATGTGAGTGAGAAATGGCGCGGGCAGTCTCAGAAGAAGCCGATCTTTTTTCTATAATCTTAGTGAAATTTTCCTCCCCCCCTTTTCCATTCTCTTTGGAGAGCTGTTCGATACCTATATCGTTTTTCTGCGTCTCTTCTGTATTTGAGGGAGTACTGCTTCTATGTTTCCTTCCCATGAGTTTTTGTTTTCGATCTTTTTGAATTTTCCGCATGGTACGTCCCTTATCATGTCTGTCATTCAAGGCATTATGTACAACCTCATCAGTCTGTCTTTCAAATAGTACTGAGTAAGTCTTTGCATATTCCGTATCCTCCTGAAGCAATTCTTTTTTTGATACGTCAGTATCTTTCTTGCTTCTGCTATTGTCTGAGGTGTGCATGCGGTATTTTCTCATTTTCTTTTTTTTCATCTTTTCGACTGGGTTTGATATTGCTTTACTTCTAGATTTTCCTCTTCCCCTTCTAAAACCCTGAAATTTGTGTTTACCAGATTTCCAATATTTATGGGAACACACTTTAAGAGAAGTAGTATTGTTTTTTTTAGGTAATGTTTTCTTGCGATCTTTCGGGGATAAAACCTTCGTAATAGGTATCCTTCCTTCCTTGTTTTGAGAATCGACCCCTCTGCCTTCACGGTTTACGCTCAAATTTTGTGTTTCTTCCTGTTTGTTTTTCTCATTTTCAACTTCATTAAAAACAGTTTTGTTTGATTCTTTGATTTCACCCCACTTGTCTTTCTGGGCGTGCGCCTCATCATTCTCATCATCAATGTTTCCACATAAAATATACCTCTTTTTATCAGAACGGCTTCCTATCGTTCGTTTGGGTGCTTCTTTATCGGTAGTTGCATTATTGGGAGTTCTCCGTTTTTGGTCAATTTTATAGTTTCCGTGAATTTCTTTCTTATATTCGCTTACTTGTAGTTCTCGATCGCAGTGATGTTTTGTTCTATTAACTGTTGTTTCTTTGCTTTGTTTAACATTTTGAGCAACTGGTCCATGGCGATCATTGGTGATTGGCACATGTCTATCGCCGACAGCTCTTCTGACACCTGTTGAGGTGGTAACAGCGTGTGCGGTAGCTGTATGATCCATTGTTTCTTTTTCTTTTCTACGCTGAGCTATATTTTTGTCTCTGGATCTTGACGTGTCTTGTGAAAGTCTCTTTGTTCGTTGCGGCTTAACGACCACGTTTGTTTTATTATGAATTTTATGAGTTCCGCCCTTTCGTCTGAGATTATGTGTCTTTTCCATCTGACCCTGAATTGTATGGCCGTCCAAACTATCTTGATCGCCGATGTTCAACACAGCCTTATACCCGACCATATGACTCGGGATTGAAATTTCTTTTGGCGGTGAAATAGTGTGGGCTGTGAAGGAATAAATTGCGTCCATGATTTCACCCTTGTGTTGTTTCAATCCCTTTAATTCTGTTGTTTTTTTAATTTTTTGCGAGGTAGCCTTATGTCTATGTGTCTTATTTTCATGCCTCGGTACTTGATATGTTCGAGTGTTCGTGGTACTACCCATCTCTCTTACTTTCTCTTGTGAGATATGTCTGTCTCTATCAAACTGCCGTGCGGTGCAGATTGAGTGCGGCATACCATCTATTGTGATAGCAATTGACGTCTCGCTTTCCTTTGTTTCTCTGTCCTTTCTTTTTCTGGTTTTGTTATTTTCAGACGTATGTCTCTTTTCTTTCCTTCTTTTTAGATTGTCTACTGTGTTTTCCAAAGCTTTGCACGGAGGTTTCTTCTCTCCAGGCGCGGTGACCTGGACTTCTTGATCTTTCGGTTTACTCTGTGTGTGAACGTCATTCTTCTGTGAAACTCTACTTTTGTTTTCATCAGACTGTCTTGCAAGTGGATGCGACAATGCGTGCATTGGAGTAGAATTCAACTTTCCTTTTTTATAGATTTCACTTAAGTCTTTGGAATAGTAGATATTATGTTCAAACTCTGGGTTTTGTGATGCATTTTTGACTTTCTTTGAGACAGTTGTATTTCTAAGATTTTTCCTTTCGAAATTTGGACCTTGGATGGTTTGTATATCCAGTTCATTTGTTTTATTTCTGAAGTCATATATCACATTTACATCGAATGTATGTGACTCTTTATTGCCCCTCTCTTGTTTATCGTGATGGCGAGGCGTAAATTCCTTTCTGTCTCTCAAACATCTGATGATTCTAGAGAACATTTCATTCTTCGGTGTCTCTCTGTGGGATCCAACTTCCTGGCGGTCTGCCATTGCATATCCTTCAATACAGTTTTCGTGCGAAAGATTGCCGTTGTCATTAATATGCTTTGTAAGTTTACGTGAAGTAGTACTCTCCTTGTGAGACACTTGTGGTATTTTTTCTACCATGGTTTGTATATTTTCTTCGCACTCTTCATCGACGTTGTCTCGTGCCAATCTCTTTCCTTCTTTCGTATTTTCAGTGGAGATAAAGGTGGCTTTTCGTGTATCTTTTTTATTACTTCCTCTCTCATAATCTTTCGCTTTTGTGATATATTGCTTAGAACGATTATTTTTGCCTTTTACTGTATCATACAGTAAGCATTTTCTTTCCCTACCGGTATTATATCCTGGAAGAAGATCCTTAGCATACGTGGATTTTGTCCCACTACTTTCAGATTCATGATAGCTGCTGGTAGTGCTGCCGGGATACACAGATTCCGTGCTTTGAGAAGTGACTATATTGCTCCTTTGCACCTGTGGGTTGCCGCTGTTCCTAATTTTCTTCTTTGTTCCCGCTTTGGTACTTTCGGTTTTTTCTTCTGAGCTCAATAGTGTAGACAGTGTCCTATTACAAAATTCTAGTTTGGATTTCTCTCTAGAAATGTGACTGAAAAAAAAACATGCAGCACTGCTGGAGAACTGATCTAAGGAGATATTTCTTGGAATATCGTTAAACAATTTAATATCGTCGCCAAAGAGATGCTCCATTGAACTTGCAATCGGAATATCAGATTTTGTTATTCTGGCATGTTCTGTCTTGGTAATATCTTCCTCTGATTCCCTCCTGTTCTTCGTTGTTTCGCTGCCTTGGCCTCTTAGAAAGCCAATATATTCTCCGTATTTGGCGAATTTGTTACAATCCACCGTGGGTGGAGGTGGCTCTTTTTGTGTGATAGCCTCAAGAATGTTTGAATTGGCTTTGTAAGTGAGTCTTTGCCTTTCACTTGTCAAAATTGGTAGTTTGTGTATGTGAAATAAAGACCCAGTGTAGTTTGTTTCTTTATTGCTAACAGATATACATTTGCTTTCCATTTCATTCATGTTTGCGGGACACATAACATTTAGCGAACTTATACAGGAAACATGTAAGTTTTCATAATACGTTATGACCTTTGTAATAGGAATGTGTGAACTTTTAATACTTTTTACACGGCTGACTCTACGAGATCTTTTGTAATTGACGTCGTGATGAAGAGCATAAAAAGTTTGGTATGTTCGTTTATGCCTTACTATTGGTCGTTGCATGAAATGTGATGGGCAAGTATGTACCTCCTTGCAGCAATTATCTGATTCGCTTTCGGGGGACTCTATTGCCATAATTGTATCAGTTGTAGGTCCCACACGTTCCATTCTAGGATGAGGGTAATGTCTCCTCTCACTCAAGTCACTACTCACACTCCCATTGTCATCAAAAAGAAGCTTTGTAGTTAGTTTTGGAACCTTCATTTTTTTTCTATGTTTTCTTTTTTGATCGCGTTTATACCTTATTGAATCATCTTCACTGCTTTTCGCAGTAGCAAGTATTGTAAGAGCGGTCTTAGATCCAATCAGTTTGATAGGTGCATCAGTTACTATAACTATGGCGTTACTTGATGAAGCAGATTCTATTTTTTTGACCGGTGCGTTTCTACGGAAGGTTTTTGTGTCTGAACTAGAGATGCGAGTCTGAGTGTTTTGTGATACTGTAGCAGTCTTAGTTACATTATCGGGAACGCGTGCCGTGATAGTTGCGGCGTTTGATTCTGGCTCTGTCGTTGGGGAGTTAAATAATAATACGTTTATGGCAGATATATCTGTTTGAGTGTTTTGTGACCGTTTTCCAGTCTCAGGAGGTTTACTATCTGCAGCAATGAACGGCGTAGTTATGGTTTTGTTAGGTGTTTCATCTCTCCCTTGGATTGTTGCTTGTATTTCAATTAACGTTTTTAAGATGATGCCAGGTTCTTTTGTTTGCGTGCTACGTGATTCAATACGCCCTTTGGCGTCAGTGGGCCTAACAACCTCACTGATCAGAAGTTTCTTTGGAATACTACCCTGATACTCAATATGTACTTCTCTTCGGGAGAAGCTTTCGGGAATGGCTTTAGTCGGATCTATGTGTTCAGACATACTATCTATGAGCATTCCAGTTAGTAAGGTGTCAGGTGCAGTCTGTGCAGCACTTTCTACAGCTGTGCCCAATGATTCCGCTATTGTAATTTTAGTTTCCGTCTCTTGAACAGGAATATCGATGCCCTTGTCGCCCTCTGTAAGATCTGTAGTTTGAAGTTCAACTTCGCTAATGGCAGTTTCACTTGGGGTGGCTTTATCTTCTGCGGGGGGCTGTGTAGGAGCGGTGGTGGGGATGGGGATGGCTGTGGAGCTTTTTACTTTATCTGCCTCCTTATGTATGAGCCCTTTTGCTTCCTCGTCGGACAAATCCTGGCTCAATGGTGGCGTTCCGCCAGGTACGGCCTTCCGTATACAGATTTCATGCTCCCTCCATTGATGTGTTCCTGTTATATATTCATCCCAATCGTCTGAGTTCCATTCATCCCAGTCGTGCATTAACCAGTCTTCCACTTGCAAGATTTTTCTCTGAAACAAGAACACATTTTCCGATCAGTGTAAGTGGTGAAGATCTACATTTGCTATCCGTAAACAAAGCTATCGGTTACAGATATATAGTTCGTCATTGCACTAATTTATCATTTACATTTTTGGGAAGTTAAATGTTGCTTGTTTAAACCTTATTCTGCGAATGAAATCCGATGCACCGTTAGCGGCAAAATTGCCACGGGCCAAACAGAGCCGACATCAGATTTACATACGCTTTTTATTTATATTTTCAACAATAATTACAGAAAGTTGCCTTAATATTGGTCGTTAAGTATTAACGTATATTTTCAGATGAAACAAGATTATTTTGTGTTTGAAGTCACAATAGTTATTTACGAAACTTTTGACGTAAGATATGTTATTGTAATAAGAGATTGGAGAATTATCAAACGATGCGTTTAGGAAGAGTTTGATCACCAACGACGAACAATACATAAAATGTTTGTAAAAAAACTAATTATAACCCAGAAATCACTATTTTCTGCCAGATTTTGGGGGGGAAATTCGAACGCATTAGTGAACACAGTCTTAACCCAAATCTATACCGTTCTCGGGCGCAACTACAAACTATTGGAGACCTGCATATGCCTGCTCCCGCGGGTATTCTGCACTCAAGAGCTGCAGATCTGCCTGCGAGAGCGGTGCAAGGGCAAGTAGTGGGAGGTAGGCAGCTTTGTGGGGAGGGGAGCCGCTTGCTATTGCACACTGGGAACGACGCGGCGCGTATATTGTATGCCTGGGCTTCTAATGCAATGTTCCATGCTGACCTATAAGGACCGTAATGCACAGTTTATGTTCTTCTTGGCACTGCTACGTATTGACATATTTTCCTTCCTTTATTTTCTTTTGAATATGCTCATTGTGATTCTTAAACAATATTTTAAAACAATTTAATATTTGATTTTTTACCAGAAAAGCTATAATCTGAATGACAGCAAAACTATGTGAGCAAGCTAAATGATAAGAAATTATGTGATTATACCTAACGAAAACACCCATTGTACTGGATATCGTTCAACTCTAATGTAGGAGATATTTATAATTATTTAGGTTTACGCCAGTGAAGATGAATTCATTTTGTATGAACATTATACTCATTAAGTTCAGTTAATATATTTTAAATATATCAACGTCGCAAATAAGTATGGATAAATAGTGAACGTTGATTGGATATTAGAAATATATAATGTACTCTTGGCAAAAATTGGAGCAGAAAGTTAGCATGATTTTTTAAGATTTTTTTGGATATAACTCTCTTATACTATTTTTGTAGCTGATCGATTCTTTTAGCGATCCGAAACTTTTTTATGAAGTCTAGGGTTGAAAAGAGGTGACATGCATTTTGTTTCTTCTTTTTTTCTAATCCCACCCTTTCAGAAATATTTCTAATTATTTTTACGAAAAATAATGGGCGCGTTAATGTTTTAATCTTTTTGCGTAAATGCCGTTTCCTTCAGAAAAATAAAACTACTTTTAAATTTAACTTAAAAAGATGTACATGTCATATGATGTAAAAATAATTTGTGTAAACATATTGCTTAAATGTTAAAAATATAAATGCACTTTTTCCCGGAGATATCGAATTTTTATTTCAGTGCAACGATGTCATTTATATTGAATATATGTTCCTCCATATTGCAATGCAAAGGCTTACTTGCATACACTAACTAGACTTCTCTCTATTTAGAGCCCTTACAGCGTTCTTATTCCAGTAATACACCCCCTTTCGAAGCAATGAAATACCCGTAGATCGTATATATTATATTACCTTATTAGAAGGTATGTGTGTAACAACTACTGGAAATATCTACGATTTTGGAAAATTGCAACACAACTTCGGACAGTGTTTCCTCCTATACGGGCTGGGAAAATACGTTTTGCACATTTACATGAATCCTACAATACTTTTAAGACCACATCTGTGAAGATGCTGAGGACGTTGAATGTTTCCTGGACTCCTCATTGAGATCCGCTCTTATTTACTATATTGTCCTAATGTAGAGAGAGAGTTATTCCGATAGGCGTCGTTTGAGAAAGCAGCTCAAAGCTTGAGGCATGTCCAGCATCGCTTACTAGTGACGGGTTGCGTTACCCGTTTCATTCTCTGACTCCATTTGAGTGTGTCACGCCAGTCGCCTACACTATGTGTATTGCTCGATAAATAGTACAACCTATATTGTTAGTAAGCACATTCCTAGATGCCAGCATTTGTGTTTACAATCGTAACGACAGTGTGACGATAGACAACATTTGACTTGTAAGTCGCGGATTCAATCCTGGGCCAGTTTGAAATTTGCTTAATATGACCTGTGAACAACGGCGAGTTTGTGTCCCCTGCTGGGAGCGAGTTTGTAGGACGACTACTTAGATGTAAATTTTCCCTTGTTCCCCACATTACTTCCAGGTGAATGCCGAAAGGATCACTCGAAATATTTTCTAACCCGTTCCTTTTCCACTCCATGCTGAAAGTCAAACGATGGATTGATCCACATCTTGACTGATTGATTATTAGAGATTCCGATCGATAGCCGACCTACAGTCGGCTAACGGGGTTTTCCCCAACCGGGTATCACCTACTAGCAAAGCACTGCCACAGCCAGGACAAGTTCTGAGCTCATGACCGACCTTCCGGCACATGGGGTAGTGTAGTGCATTTGAGCGCGTGTATGTAAGTAAGGGGTAGAATAGGACAAGGACGGAAACATCGCACGAGGTCTGTAGACCGTTTGTTTGAGTTCTTCTCCGTCATTCACCTGGTTTTGATCGGAGAAACCACGGAAAACTATCAACAAGGGCAGACGGCCGCTAGGATTCTCCTCCAGACAGCGACATAACCCAGCTAGCCATCTAGTGTCGAAAATCTGGGCACCGTCGGGACTCGAACCCCAGGACGTCCCGATCAGAGACATTGCAGTGACATCAGTTGATACACTGATTCACCGCACCCTGCACAAAATGGTTTTCTAAAATGCAGTATGCACTTGGTTCAAGAGTAAATTTATTCTCGAATGAAATTTTGTCAAATAAACTACGTGGGAATTCTGAATGGCTGCGCCGCAATAATCACTCAAAAGTTGGCTTGAGAAAATGATTTCTAGGCAAAAATGTGCATTATAAAAGCATAGAAACACTCCAAAAACATGTAAACTGTTTATTATTTATTAAAGAAATGAATATATTTGTTCAGAAAAAATTAATCGAGATAAAAAGGGCAGTCCAATTGTGTCCCATTTAACTTGATAAATTGAAATAACTCACAAAATACGCGATGTACGAAAAATTTAGCCGAGACCAAATCTTAACAGTTTTGAAGGGGGAATCATTCTATGCTAAAAATCAGCAGACCCCTCTGTCCTCAGCGGGTGGGACGGTGGGCAACATTGAAATCTTAAATAGGAACCCCCATTTTTTTAAATTTCAGATTCGGATTCTACGGACACAAATACATACGTTTTGTCTGAAACTTTTTTCTGAATTGTGATAGGTGGAGGTGTAATCGCAAAAACTTGATTTTCGAAGATTTCCGACTGTAATTTGAGTGGTTTTCAGCGTGGTCGATTATTTCTCAGTGGTTATTAAAAATCAGTATTTTCTACGGAAGTCAATAAACTACTTTTAGCGTAACCCAGGAACAACCACGTGACGTAGTAGTTTTCTGTTTCCTTCGGGGTGCTTTTTTCAGTGAGTCCCCTCTCACTATCGGAGTGCTGGTTTTAGATGATTCTACAAATACCTCATCATTTATTTAAATTAAGTGCTCAAAATGATGGCCCTGAACCTCAGTGCATTTATTGATTCGTCCTGCAAATGAACGAACACATCGCGTACACGTATCTGGTGCAATCGCGGCATAAGCGTCCCTTATTCGTTGCATCATGTTTTCACGAATAGTAGATGTTTCTTAATAAACGACATCTTTTAGGTAACCCCACAAAAAGAAATCTGGTGGTTACGTTGGAAGTTACGTAGATGTTATTTCATTTTTCCCAAGTTCCTGGCTATCTAACAAAATGATGGACACTTCTACATGGCCAGAGGTTGCAGATGTCCTTTAATTTCTGTACACATTGGAAATTAATAATATAATGTTTTACAACATGCATTGTAATGTGTTTCTAGGTTACAACGACCAGTTCGGTGCATGCTGGATCGTGACGAAGATATGATAGTGACTGGTCAGAGGCATCCTTTTCTTGGACGGTTCAAAGTTTCTTTTACCAATACTGGTAAAATAACAGGTTGTGAAGTGTATATATATAATAATGGTGGCTATTCAATGGATTTATCGGGAGCGGTGAGTGCATATTTTCATTGTCTCTGTATAGAACTCCAAGAATCCAATGCCACAAAGATTAACGTAATGATTGCTGATGAACGGCTAGGTTTTGCAACTCATTTTAACCGCAAACTGCAAATTTCTGCAAGTTTTGTTTCCTGACATATACATACATACATATTGTAACGTATTAGCCAGCGTGCCTCATGGCATCTATTTGGGGACGCTTGGAAAAGGATTAGCCTCGCCACAGGAAGAAGGGTTTTTCCGTAAAGGGAAGAACGCGGAAACGGGAGACACAAGGCTTTGGGAGTATCCGGCCTATAGAAACTTTTCACTGTTATAACAAGCGAGGGGGTGGCGTGACGTAGTAGGTCACGTGGGCCTCGCCTATATAACAGAGTGTACAGAGCCAGTGGGTGGGTTCTGGAGACAGTGGGAGAACCTCGTGCGTGTGCACAAAACTTGGCGCCACTACGGTGCATATGCGAGCCAGGCTCGCGAGGCTCGAGTCACTAGTTGACGAAGCCTGCGGACTTTATGTCCTTGGGTGACTGCGGTCACGGGGGAGCGATGCTGTGTGCGTGCTCCGAGGTGAAGAGTGGTTGAGTGCCATGATTCACGCCGATTCTCAATCGGATCAGATCGCTCCTGCGATCGAGGCAAACCAGCCGTTGGTGCGCCAGAACGGACTTTGTGTCCCAGCGTGATATCCGGTCACGGAAGCTAGGCTTTGTGCGCGCTTCAAAAGTAGGAGTGGCGAATGCCACAATCAAAACCATCTTCAATCGGGTTTGGATCGCTCCCGCGATCAGGGGATAGTAGGTCTATCAGAGCTAGGGTGTAACAAGATTATTAAGTATTTGTTTTGTTTTATTTGTTAATAAATATTTTTGTTATATGAAAGCTCTGTGTCTGTGGTCGCTGTGAGTATTCATGACGTCACAATATATCTGTGTGTGTGTTTGTGTGTGTGTGTATATATGTCGTAACTTGTTTGGTTTTATTGCATTTTACTATTTATGATATTTTACAATCTTCACGACTTAATTGTATTTTTTATTACTTTTACATAATTATTAAAAAGACTATAATTAGAGTCGAAACGTTAAAATTACATTATTTGAAAAAAATTGTAGGTCTAATTTCCCAGCAAAAGCTCGGAAAACTTTTATATTATTCTTCAAAATTACATTTTAAATTAAACTTAAATACATTTGTCAAAATATAGTCATTTTCGCGTAATTTTGTGTGAAATAGTGAAGACTTTTAGAGATTACATAAACAAATTGTATTTAAATATGCAAATTTTCTCTATTTTTTGTACCCAAACACGTCCAATTTCCACGTAAACAACTGAATTTTCGGATCTTTCACATTTTCAATATTATTTGAAAAGTTTCGAGAGGGCTGGGGCGGTGACTCACTCGTGGGAGATACCTTGGTTGGGGAAAACCCTGCTAGCTGACGGTAGGACATCGCGGGATTTCGCCGTACAGCCATGGAAAGATCACCGCCACCTCCAGAGCCAAAAGCATGCATTACATTTACAAGACTAATGACCCTGGTAGTTGACGTGCTCGGAATCACTACACAATCTCTCAATCAACTTCCTCTAACACGGTGTAGCGAAAATTCATGCTTAGTCTGTGATAAAGAAAAATCGATTAACGCGTCAAAACATGTCTGTACGTCTGTCTGTTGAAATAATTTGAGCGCTTTGGGGAAAAGCTTGTTAATTTTTGATCGGTTTTTTTAAAACATTTCCCCTATTTCACACAAAAATATGCGAAAACTACTCATTGTTCAAACAATTGTAAATTGAGAAATTGGTGTCAAGCCCCCATAACACGTAGATACACTGACTACACTACATATTCTAGAAAGTAATTTACTGCGTATAGAAGCATTAGTAATGGCAATTGACACGGGGGACCATTCTGGAAATGACATGAGGGGAATACTTGGTTAACACTTTGCTCCTGTCTCCACTACACCATTTACCTATAACCTAAGCTCTGTAATATTAGAAATTCATTTCGAAGACTATGATTGCTACTTTTAACATATGTATGTTTACTGGTTTCAGGTTCTGGAAAGAGCAATGTTCCACACTGAAAATTCATATAAAATAGATAATGTCAGAGTACATGGATATGTTTGCCGAACTAATATTCCTTCAAATACAGCATTTAGAGGATTTGGTGGGCCACAAGGAATGTTTTTTGCTGAAACAATGATCAGGGATATTGCTACATATCTGGGAAAGGAACCTTCAGAAGTA
Organism: Gryllus bimaculatus; assembly: GCA_017312745.1. Lineage (NCBI taxonomy): Eukaryota > Metazoa > Arthropoda > Insecta > Orthoptera > Gryllidae > Gryllus > Gryllus bimaculatus. The sequence continues at coordinate 1,895,151 of BOPP01000191.1, read as the reverse complement.
TGTTAAAGATACTTTGATTATTTTGAAACTTTAATTTTGTGTTATTCAGTGTTTTACTTTTTTCAGGTCGCTGAAATTAATTTATATCAAGAAGGAAATATAACGCACTATAATCAACCGCTACTTAATTGCACCCTACAAAAATGTTGGACAGAATGCGTTGCCAGATCTGATTACTCAGCAAGACAACAAGAAATTCAGCAATACAATGAGTACGCCATTTACATACATAATCATTTTGAATGAATTTCAAGTTCACTTACAGTACATACCGTTTACGTACGTAAGCATATTAAAAAAGAAAACATTCTTGATGTTACACCTTTCTTTTGTTTCTATGAATATCTGTACAATAGTTGGATCCCTGTTAACATCATGCAAGTTGTATATCGTAGTTTTAAAGGTGAAAAAACTTCGGTAGCTTCGAACCGCCTGGCTCTGAACTGTGTTGAACCGTTCGGCGGTGTTGTGCGTAGATTTGAGAAACTCACGGATATACCCTCCTTCAACTTACAATAGAGAACACAATGGCGACATTTGTAGTTCTAAGGATTAGAATGCACTTCTATTCTGTCTGAACCAGCGCTGTTTTCACAATGTCACGGTCTTTCACGTCGTTAATATTTACTTTGAAAGTAAATTTTATAATGTCGTCCATGTCTGAACACAAGTACTTAAAATGATCTCTTATCAAGTTTCGGGAAATCTCAAAAGCTCTTTGTCAGTAAATGAGCTAAAAATTGTGCATTTTCAAAAACTGTCAAACGACATTTTCACAAAAATAACAGCAAATTTTCTAACAATTCTTACTTTCTCCCACTTCTTTCGTAAGAAGAGAAGGTATTGAAGGAATCGTGCGCCGGAAAACGGCGAATTTTCGGACTCTCATTGGCTCACCATATGACGCGCCCCAATGTAATTGCCGAAGGGTCATGTTCACGGCAAGGTAATGTGCCGCAACAATTTGTCTAAGCCACTGCCCGTAAATAATAGACTTTAACTAAAATTATGACTGCAGTCGGTCATAATTAGCCTGAACAGCCTAAATCTTACAAGACGTAAAACTTCCAAGAGACACGTAAATGCATCTATTCTAAAATGTTTTCCCTTTCTCTTTAATAAACACGCATCAGTCACTTTGTCGAGGCGATTTTCAGCAATATGTGCGTTTGATAGTAAGTCTATAATTTGCATCATACCTCGACCAGGACCACCCAATCTCCCTCAGATTTCTAAAGCTAGGCCCCCGTCCCAATTAATAAGCTTACGTTTTATGTATGACGGCGGGTTATCACATAAAATGGGCGGCCCAACGAGGTTAAACGTACAGGTCATTCATTATACTATAATGCTAGCTGCAAACTCGACGATTAAATTATATAGAACGTCGGGGAAAAGTAAATAAGTTCCCTGAGGAATAAAAAGCAGAAAATTGTCTGAACGGTTTCGGCGGTAGCGTTGACCACAGACGGACAGAAAGACGATTTGCCGTCAATCAAATTTTCGATATCAAAGACTCACAGAACGTGATTTCTGACTTTCTCATCGTGTTAGAGAAAGCAATTTACTAGATTTTGGAACATTATTTATTTATTTATTTATTCGTTACCAGGACAAAAAAAATTCTGTCGAAAAATAGTCGTTTTCCCCCGCACAATTACAATACGTTCTCTTCATTGCATACGTGGTAAGACGAAAAAGTAAAAAGCATATGATTTGATTTGGGTACATTATATATTGGTAAAATTCAAGGACGTAGGAATCGGGAAAAACATGTTAAATTGAGAAAAAATTACTTCAGAATCACAGCATCGCCGGTCCGGTTGGCCGAGATTGCTAAGGCAGTAGAGCCGGAGCGGTCTAGGAGCCAAGGATCGCGGGTTCGAGTCCCGCCTGGGGCTTGGTTGTATTGTGTTCGTCCTTTCACACCCTTATCATCATATCGTGTCATCCTCATAGTTACCATATCGTTACACGCAATAGTAGTCGCTAATGACCTAGAAGTTGATGCGACATTAAAAAACAAAAAATAAAAATAAAAATCGCAGCATTAGAACAAGAGTTAACGGCAAACTCTCTGAAAATGCAAGAATTAAATGCGGCATCCTCCAAGGATCAGTGTTGACCGTCACCCTATTCCTGTGACAGATAAACGGGGCTGATGAAAATATATATCGCTAGTAATTGCAAGTAAGTTTTCGACAGAGATGCCATTATATGTAACGGAAAAAATAATTCTTTATACACCAAGGGCGTTATAGAATGATCAAGGGGGCAAAGGCCCTAGGGCTTTTGAGACACCAAAGCGATGAAGTATCAGTGAAAAATAAACATTCTTCCTACAAGAGACATAATTCAAAATTATCGAAACAACCTACGAACAAAACATTTTTACTGTCCTTTGATACATACTAAAAAAAAGGAAAATTAAAAAAAATTGAATTCTGTTTTTGAAATTGTTTTTAAAAATTTCAAAATTGCTTTTATTTCAGAAAAATTACGCGAAATCTACTCGTATTTTGGAAAATTAGTACATGACCATATTTTAAAGATGCCTGTAAAGAACCGATTCCATCCAAAAAATCTCTATTTTCAACATTGTAGTTGTAGGAAGGCGCCAAAAAAACAGAATGTTTGCCTTTTCCGAAAACTCAGAGATTTCATATAAGCGTTCTCTATGCTACTCGAGGACAAAGTTTAAAAAAAAATTGGAACCAGTTTTGAGAAAATGTTGAGGCTTCATGTACCTCCCAAAATTAAAATATCTGTTTCAAACTCAGTTCATTTCAATCTATCGAGGAATGTCAATTTTGGAGAACATGGGACGGACGGACAGAGACGTTCTGCCTTCAATCTATTTTTCTCCAATATAATAGGGTCCTATAATCCGATAATATATTAAATACAACAGAAATAGTGGTCATGAATACTATAATAACACAGTACACCAGTTATCAAGAATTCATCAGTTATGAGGAATTACCACATATGAAGTATTTACAAAAAAGTTGCTGTTCGACTATGCAACTCTTACATAACGAATATTTAGCGGTCTCTTCTTTGAAACTATGCTGATTCGTCAGCTGTGTTGTAGGCAGTGACAACTGAATACGAGAATTCAGTAGAATAGGCGGCCCAACACAATCAACTATTTACATTTTTCAGTTAAAATAGAAACTGTTTCATTGGTATTGACTTTTCCCCCGGTCCTGGGTATCTAACGAGACTAGGAACTTCGGTCGGAGAATAATTTTCTTTCAATTTCTGAGCACATTGGAAATTACAAATAGATAATATGTTTCAATTATTTTTAATTACAGGTTAAATAAATGGAAGAAGCGAGGAATTAGCATTGTGCCTACAAAATTTGGCATATCCTTTACCTGCAAATTCTTAAATCAAGCTGGTGCATTAGTGCATGTTTATACAGATGGATCAGTACTTCTCTCTCACGGTGGAACGGAAATGGGCCAAGGATTACATACAAAGATGATACAGGTAGTGTTTTGGAGTCAAATGTCATTGTACAGAATAAAAACTTAATTGTTATTTCTAACTTTGTAATTTACTATTAATAGTTTAATTATTTTAAAATTGTATTTGTTGCTACAGGTTGCCAGTCGAGCTTTGGGAATTTCAGAATCACTAATACACATATCGGAAACTTCTACGGACAAAGTTCCTAACACATCAGCTACCGCAGCAAGTGCCGGATCGGACCTGAACGGGATGGCTGTTTTGGTAATAAATAAATCTAGAGCATTTAAATTTATTGTGAAATTTGTATTTTTTGGGGCTTTAACCTTAACACGTAAAACTACTATTGATATTTACTACAGTCGATATCATTTATAACGACCACCAGGAAATACTTTGTTGATTGACTACCATTACAAACTATAGCTAAAATGGGGATTGAAAGGTAAAACTGGTGAAATCACGAAAAAACTAGCATTTTCAATTGAACGGGAGAGATAGACGCCCTAAAAGAATGAGGGGAGGGTCAGCGTGTAAAAAGTGATGCCATGAACCAAGAAAAGGAGCTGCCAGCGGCATAGTCGAACTTAACAAAGGTCACATGTAATGTGCAATTATCAATGTGCAGAGAGAAATTGAATAAAAATTATCGAGTTTTCGGTATCAAGGACTCTCGAAACATAGATTCTGACAACACAGCATGTTAGAGGACGTACTCGTAGTTTACCATATATAGGAACAGGATTTATTCTCTTTTTCGTTACGGGGCTCTGAAATAAAGAGTATTGCTGTCGAAAAATAGCCGTTTTCCGGAGCACTATTACAATACTTTCTCTTCTTGTGTATTAATTGAATCATTACTAAATAATAATAATAATAATAATAATAATAATAATAATAATAATAATAATAATAATGAGGGGTTGGTACCGTGACCATACGGGTAACTCGCGTTGTGCATCGACTCTGTATTAAGGAGCGCTTTCGGACGTCCCACGGAAGTTTCTACACGTCAGTATAGCACTGATAGAGAAGGATAGGCTCGGGAATCGCGGGTAAGTGTTAGCAACACGCGGGCCTTGAGCATTGGCGAACCCCAGAAGGAGGAAGACAACTGGACGGAGGTTCGGAGGAAAAAGAAGGAACCGCCCAATAACGGCAGAGCCGGTCGGGGCCAGAAAGAAAAGAAGAATGCCAAAGCCCGCACGAATGCAGTACTTATCAAGCCGAGCGAAGGCAAAGCGTATGCAGAAGTGATAGGCGCCCTCCGCAGCAAGATAAGGCCGGAAGACGAAAATGTCGAGGTAAGAGGCATTCGAAAGACTAGAGACGGCAACGTCCTGGTGGAGCTGGGCAACCAGTCGCATGAATGTAAAACATTCCGCAAGATAGTGCAAGAAGCATTAGGGGAGGCATGTGACGTCCGCAATTTGACACCACAGGCACGTTTAGAAATTCGTGATTTGGACTGTCTAACCACAGAGGAGGAGGTAAGGCTAGCAATCCAAAGAGAAACGAATGCCGACCCAAACGAACTGAAGGTAACGGTGCTACAGCCTAACAGCCGCGAACAAAGGTTGGCCATTGTGGAGATGGAGGAGGCGATAGCCACTCCCCTGCTGTACAAACAGCGCGTTAAGATAGGTTGGGTCAACTGTCGCGTAGGCAGAAGAATTAACGTCCCCCGCTGTTACAAGTGTCTTGACTATGGCCACGTGCAAAAAGACTGCAAAGGACCGGATAGGAGCGACCTGTGTTGGAAATGTAGCAAAGCAGGACACAAACACAATGAGTGCCAAAATAGACCGGCATGCGTGCTATGCGCAACCCGATCCGGTGCAAGGGCAGATCACACACCCGGAACAGGCGTCTGTAGGCCATTCAGAGAGGTATTAGAGCAGAAGAGAATAGCGACATCAAGAAAATGAAGAGAATACTGCAAGGAAACTTAAACCGCAGTAGAATTGCCTCGGATCTCCTCGATCAGCTAGTCAACGAGCTGAAAGTAGACATTCTGATGATCTGCGAGCCGTATAGGGACAAGAGCTCCACAGCATGGTTTTCTGCTGCCTCAAGTACCGCGGCCATCTGGATTCCCGACACTAGATGAACCCACGCCGAACGCCATGGAGTAGGCCCGCACTATGTATGGGCAAAGATAGATGGAATAACGTACGTGAGATGCTATCTGTCCCCAAATGACACCATTGAATAATTCCGACAGAAACTCGCAAAACTTGAAGACTGCCTAACAGACATCCAGACGGAGGTTGTAGTGGCCGGGGACTTTAACGCGAGGGCACTGGAATGGGGCATGCTGCGAACAGACACGAGAGGAATGTTACTTTTGGAAATGGCCGCACGACTGGGCTTGATAGTCATCAACAAGGGCTCCACTCCAACCTACAGAAGACCCGGGTTCGGAAACTCTATCCCAGACATCACGCTCATGACGGAGAGACTAGCGGCTAAGGAGCAAGGCTGGCGAGTCATTGAGGACTACACCAGTAGCGACCACCAATACTTAGTATTCCAGATACGTTATAAGGAAAGACAGGATACACGTGAAGATCACCTCACCAGACGGTACAAACGATGGAACGACGCAAAAATGGACAAAGGGAAACTACAGAGAGCGATCCAGGATGGTCTGGAGTCTATCCCCCAACTGGCCGGAGGACCGCCGTAAGTGGACAAGGCACAAACAGATACCCTCCGTAGAGGCCAACCATGCAACGCTCAGTACAAGCACATGCAACGCAATATATGCCCATTAAAGATAGAGGAAACGGAATACGCCCGCGCCTATTGTGTGGCCAAATGAAATAGCTGAATTACTGCAAATTGCCTCAAACTCCGCAGAAAGCACAGCGAGCACAACAGACCAACCCCCGCGAAGCTAGCAGAGTTCACAGCGGAGCACAAGGTTGCGATGGAAGACACTGCGAAACGGCCATCAAGAGCAACAAAACGAGTGCTGGAAAACTGTGCGCGGAAGTCGACACTGACCTCCTGGGGACCTAGGGTTACAAATTGTACCCAGAAACTAGGACCCTTGGACCTACGTCTCCCCTACCCAGACGAAACGTACGAACATAGTGGAGGGCTTCTTTCCACGCACCCAAATTAGAGCGAAGGAAACGATGAACGGGGAGTATCGACGTACATACCTTCAGCAAGAGGAGCTAGTAGCGGCGGTAAGCTCCCTAAAAACCAAGAAGTCACCTGGACCATATGGCATACAGGCGGAAGGTGTATACAATCGATGGGAAAACACCCCACAACTGCTGTAGATTCATGTACAGACATCTGTCTCAAAGCAGGTATTTAGCACTCGCTTGGAAAACCGCGCGACTGGCCCTCGAAGCAGGGCAAAGGCGACCATGCACATTCCACAGAGTACAGACTCTTCTGCATGTTAAGATTGTAGCGGGAAAATCCTGGAAAGCCTGACCCCGGTTGTGGCGGCTACGAAGTGCAGGAAATCTGTCGAACCAACAGACACGGGTTCAGACGAGGGCGCACCACGATAGGACCATACGGAGTTTACGCAAGCCGTCGACAGAGCGAACGAGGCAAGCCACGCGCCGCCCAATCGCCCTTCTGTACCCTCGACTCAGAATTGCGTTTAACCTCGAAATGGCGTGACATCCTGGACGCGCTGGAAACACACCTTCAAGTCCCCAAATACCTTACCGTTAATGTAAGGGGACTAACCTTAAGGATCGTTACATCCTAACAGACAACAAAACGGGGCAAGAATCCAAGCCAGTCACCGCGCGTGTTGGCACGGGCTCAATACAGGACCAGTTTCTGGAACGCAGTTACGACAGGCTTGCTAGGACAGAATCCTGAAGGCACTCGTCAGGTCGGATACGCAGACGACACAGCGCCGTCATAGAATGCCCGGTAGCGTTGAGTAGACAATAAGGCTAAACCAGTGGATTGATGCGAGTAAAGTGATGAATGGAAGGCCCACGGTCCTGCATTTGTTGGCACCCCAAAACGGAAATCGTGGTACTCACCAGAAAAAGAATCCCCACATCTTACCCTTGCAAGCGGGAAGAGAAAAGGCGTACTAACGAAACCGTCCACAAAGTATCTGGTGGTAAACCCTGGACACGAAGCTTACTTTCTGGCCCCACATTAAAGAGGAGGAAAGCCGCCGACAAAGCTGCAACCACAATCGCAAGCACTCAGCAGTTTGTGGCCAACGACCGAACAAAAGGAGACTGCCGATGTCGACCAGGACAGTCCATACTGTTGTACGGAGTGAAGTGTGGCCGAAGCGATTGATGTGAAAATACTACAGGAACTCCGCATCACGCGGTGTTCAGCGTAGTGGAGCAATGGGGGTGCATATACCCACAGTCTCCGAAGACGTGCCATCCTCTGTGGATTGCTGGTATCAGATACCCAATACCAACGACCTCGCTCGCGCTGGAGACGCAAGCGTTATTTATAACGTAGGAGCGCAGGCGACGCAGAGCGCAAAGCTGGGCCACAAGAGGAGCGGAAGTAGACAAAGGGCGCTGCTGCAGTATATAGAACCTGGAACGACGGACCAAACAGGAGGGACGCGACCGACTTATTGAAGTTGTGCCGTGGGTGCAACGCGAATTGGGGAAGTGAGACTATACTACCTCTCCATGTTACGACTACAGGTACATCGGCTACTTCTAGAGACTATCTCTACGCGGTTATGGGGAGGTGTAAATCACCTCACTAGTAAGCACTGTGAACATCAATTGGACACCGCCGTAGCACACCTTTTTCAGTTACAACTCGTAAAGAAAACTCTATAAACTAGAGTAAACGACACGTGTAGTCTTATGCCAGAGAATATTGTCGACAGTCAATGCTAAGAAATGAGAAGATCCGAACGCAATTTCCACTACTTCATAGAACAGCGTTCTGCGGGCAAAGAAGGAAGAAGGTTGTCAATGCGATCAGCGGATACCATGGGACCGGAACAAAAATGAAAGAGGACATCATCACGAAAGGCTCCCAGCCTGAAGTAATTGCGAAAGCGGTCCCAAGGCCTGAGGGCCAGAAGAGACACAGGTGGCTTATTTTTAGTGAGGTCGCCTAGCAAGAGGTAATCCCACACTGTTGAGAAACCGGTCCCGCTCTTCGCCTTTTGAAGGTTTTATTCCACCTGGCGCAAAATAATAATAATAATAATAATAATAATAATAATAACAATAGTAATAATAATAACAATAGTAATAATAATAATAATAATTATTATTATTATTATTATTATTATTTAGGTATCTATAATGAGTGATAACGTGATATCAAGGCATCGCAAGTGTTCACTAGGAGATCAGGGGTTCGATCCCGCCAGGTTCCAGGAGTGTGTTTGGTATTGAACGTCGTGGAGTTAGTAGGGTCTGTTCGTAGTTTGACTTGTCTATTGGATGGGGCAATACACTGCGTGCAAGGATCACCCGCGACCTTTCTCTATTCTGAAATCCGAACCATCCCTCATCTGGATCCCCTCTCCTCATATGACCCCTTGCCACATTGGTCAAATGAAGTCTCAGACAAGCGTTGGAGAACCGGAGATTCAGTGTTGTGAGACCTACTGACTTGTCTCATGTTGGGTAATTCCATGAAAACAAATGGTATGCCTTTCTAAGATTTCCTTGTGTTTCAGAATGCATGCCATACAATATTAGAAAGACTTCAACCAATTAAGAAAGCAAATCCATCTGGAGGATGGGAAGATTGGATCAAAGCAGCATATGTTGAGAGAATAAGTTTATCTGCAACTGGATTTTATAGGTATGTACAGAGCAGGAAGTTACAATTTAATTCTTAAATATAATACTACTTTGAACTTTGTAGCAGTGACTGCCATAGTAATATGAAACACAAAGTTCTTTTTTCTGAATTATATGTGAGGTCGAAAATATTGAAATTAAAAAATGGACATTGGAATAAAAACTTTCATTAATAATGTCTATATTTTATTTAATATGCTTATAACATTATACTTATTCACTCTTCAATATATATATATATATATATATAT